>JASANG010001288.1:210000-270499 GCA_030248215.1 Enoplolaimus lenunculus | reverse complement strand
CAGTTGATTTTTGTAGTGTAAAATGTTTAAATTGAAGTGGCGTTAAGTAGTAGTTTGGTTAAAGGTATCTGGCAATTTTAGTGAAATTGTTGAGCACTTAAAATCGAAATGAATATCATAGTATACCTCTTGGATTAAAGTTATGAATATTAGGTTAAATATTAAGCTTTTAGATTCAAATTGAAAAATTTAACCTGAAGGGTCCGGACAATTGACATCTGACTGACGTTTGGTTCAACGCTTACAACTGGCTAGTTTGAGTAGAATATTTTGGTTTCAAATTTCAGGATAACTATACGTATATAGGTGGTTAAGGCTTAATTTTGGGCGTAAATATAGAAAATTCTTTGAAGTGCGGTAGGAACAGTTTTGAAACATTAAATTGTTGTGCTTTATACAATGGATTTGATAAGCGTTTGGGTGGCTTTGAGTAGTAGTGATGGATTCGAATGAATTAACCCTCAACGGCCCGGCAAAATTTTCACCTTAATCAGCCCAACGGTCTACATATGTAGACAACACAACTAGCGTTAGTTTTGGCTTATCTCAGTGTGCTCTCCTCCTTTAACTGACTTGAGACAGTCAGAACTAGTGTTCTGGCGGAGTTCCACCCGCTCCCCGTCTAGCCTCCCACTGCGGGCGCGTTGTCCAGTTAAGCACATTCGTTGCACGTTATGGTGCGATTCATGTGGTCCTTGCACACTCGTTTTCCACATGACGAACAGCTCAATCTCGTAGATTTGCGACAACTTGTGACCTGACATTTGGTCGGTTTACCAGATGTAGAAGGTTCGTTTCGCTTTTGAGGCAGCCCGTAAGCCATAAATGAATCCTTTGATTTTGCGTAAATTTTTTCACTACTGTAACGTTTGGTCATATTGTCTTGCGCTAGTTGTTCGGCTACTTTTTTCATGAAAACATTGCGTGACTTTTGATATCCGTTCAGTTTCATGACAATGAATGCGTTGTGCAACGGTACTTAGCAGGTTTCGCCGGCATGTACGCTCGCCCCGGTGCATATCCTCTATACCCGTAGAGCTGTTCATCTACTGTAAGTGATTCGGACGGTATATAATGAAGACGTAAGTTGGACTGAAATAGGTCCCAAACATCTCGTATAGCAGCCATTTTGTCACTTTTTTGACGCTCCCGGCGAGTCAGTTTGTTGTCGAATGTTACATTTTCCAGCAACTGTTTCATTCTGTTTTTTGACAGCGCGCAGCGGTAAAAGGGCCTGCTGTCGTTTTTGGTGAATAGTGAAGCCACTGGAGACATGTTATCGCGATCTGCACCAGCTCTGATTACCACCCCAAGCCAAGCTTTCAGCTCGCACATTGGTAGCGTTGAAAGGGGTTAAGGTGTAGTCGGTTAGTTATGATAGCAGGGGTACGCGATTTGATTGGATGGGTTTAGCGGAATGAAATCATTGTCGAATGATGCTTATATAAGAAGAGTACTGAACTGATTTTGGTATTGGAATAAATATATTTAATGAAGGATAGTTAACTGAATTTTAATTTTAATTTGAAATATAAGCGGCGGCCCTGTTTGTCTAAAGCTTAAATTGTGGGCGAGTTTTTTAATGATAAGTCTTGGTAATTTATTTGTCAAACCATTAATATATCGAAATTAAAAATTAAAGACTCGAAAGTTGTTATGAAGGGTGCAACCGGAATTCCGAGTACGATTAGAAGTCCGACTCAAAACGAGTTCCGATTCAACGTTCAAAATTCGGATTGCACTGTCAGTCGGAAACGGAATTTCGGAGATTTTAATGATAATCATACTTGAATGTTGTGATACAGCGCGTAAAAAATGTTATCGACCGATTCGCAGAACCAAAAAATGCCAATTTGTTTAATCGGCGTTTTTTGAAAATTGGTGCCAGCCAACAGATACCCAGAGTCAATATTATATTTGTCAATGCAAATTTTATCTGTATAGTCACACAGTTTGTAGTTCCGATTACGGTATAAATTTGTTGTTCTGATTCGGATATAATCGAGTTCCGCTTTGCAACCTGTTGGTATGCGTTATTTAATATCGCATTTAAAATTAAACCTTGTCGTGCATAACAGTATCCCGATAATTCGTCGACCGACAACTAGTTAAAACAATAGCCGATATATAATTCGAAATCTCCGCCCCTCGACAACAGGTCGCCTATCAGTTGGCTTAGGCTTAAGATTATGCTTAGGTTTGAATTGACATTATGCTTAGGCTAAATAAACTGACTCTTTGACAACTGGTAATGTAATACGACGATTGTAATCGGAAAATAGCGAACTAAAACATACTCGTTCATTGTTTCGCTTAACGGAATTCGGCTGTGGACACAATTTGAAACCAGAAACTTGCCCATCCCGAGATGACCCTCCCCCCGCTCTTCCACCCGCGAGCTGAAGCGTTTCGGATTTCACATGGAAGTTTTTTTGAATAACGATTAATGTAATGGGATTTTAGCTTATGAATATTTAATATGCACTTTTGTAGTCAGTCAAGCAAAATAACCACCCACAGGAGTGCAGGATAATCGTCCGTGCGGTAGTGTGGTTTGTTGGTTATATTTGAGGGGTCGGTACAGGTTTCGAATCTGTGGAATGTTTGTTTGTCTGATTGTTTGATTGTTTGTTCGTTTGTTCGTTCGTTTGTTTGTTTGTTTGTTTGTTTGTTTTGGAACCAGTATACGGTTGTATTAGTGGTGGGATGAAAAGTTATTGTGGTCTATTGGTCATATTTGAATACGGATCAGTATAATCAGTTATGTATAGTATTTAGTACCAGTGCGATGTTTGTTCATGTGATTTTTTGTATTTTTTCATGAAAATATTGGCGCCTATGTCGATAATTCGGTCGCCCGGCATCTGGTCAATCGACAACTTGTAGTCTGAAATTTTATCGACTCGACAATTTGGCGCCCATCATTTGTGCTGAGCAGGGTTCCAACGGAATTCCGATTCCGGCTAAAATTCCGAAAAAATTTGGGTTCCGATTCCGACTGGCTTCTTTTCCGATGCCGGAACTCCGATTTTTCGGTTATGACTTTTTAAACTGATTGAACTTAAATTTTGCATATTTTTCGTTTGTATCCAAATCTGTTTGTTTTTGTTAGAAAGCATTCTGAGTAGCAGAGTAAATTATTTCGCTGATTGTCAAAATGTGACTGCAATTGAAAGCTTTAAGCTCTACCTTTAAAGGAATAACAAAATCTAAACCTAAAATTCTACTTCATAGCGGCAAGCAGTGATGTTAGCCCCTATACAAGCAAGTTTTACTGAAACTGTGAATAATGCAGACAAGCATATTGCAACGAAGTCAAGTCATACACTTTATTTTTTGATATAATTACTAAGACTTAAATTCCGAATTCCGGTTCCGGCAAAAAAATTGATTCCGATTCCGCTTGCGACAAAATTTACTTCTGATTGGAACCCTGGTGCTTAGCTTAGGCTTACGCTTTGTAACGATTACGCTTAGGATTTTGTTTAGAATTATTAATAGGGCTGTAGGATACTGTTGCGCGATAAGTTGTCCGGCGACGAGTTGCCATAGATTAAGATAAAGTCCAGTTGTATTAAAGTGTAACATTGTAGGAGCCGCTTGTCCACCGGATTCTTCGGCTACGGTTGCGATAGAAATTTTCTGACCGCAGTATAATATTGTTGGGTTAGTTTGATGTGGTTTTTGTGAAATACTAACAAGATATATTGCCTGAGCTATAATTAAGTGATACGAAGACTTGGCCGTTTGTAGGAACCGCAAATTAGCTCCAGCGGTCGCGATAAGGTTGTCAATAAATTGAATTATATGTACAGATTTGACTGTGTGCAAAATTAAAAAGTCTACTACTTGGTTTAAATATTTAAATTCGTCCATATACATATGTTTATATTGTATATATATGCATATATGTATATATGTATGTATGTATGTAATGTATACAATGTATGTATGTATCTAATGTATGTAATGTATGTTTGTGTTGGTTATACCAGCGGTGGATAGTTTGAAAATGTTGAAAAAATACACATAAGACAGTAAAAAATAGAAAAGAACAACATAAATAAGCCTCGTTTGTGGGTTATCGGGTTTGTTTCAAGCGAAGTCTGGTGCGCCACAGGCAATAATACTGAGGAATTTGGATGGGAGGGGGGTCCGGTCGGTGCCTGCAAAAACGATTAAAATGCTGGCTCTGATGACAACAATTGGCATCTCGTTTTACTGAGGCAGTGATGTTTCGTAATATAAATGAATTTTTCACTTGAGAGCAGCAGGAACGTAGCCAACTGGCTTTGTGCCCTTTTGGAAAAAATTTGGTTTGGTCCCCCAACTACAAAATTTTTAACTTTGCTTGTAAGTCAACGAAAACCCTTGGTATGTCGCTCCTGCAATTTTTTTTAGCCACACCTTCGAGCAATGTGAGCTGGCTACGAGCCCCTGGGTGGGAGGGCCCGCTTTCTGTACGGCCATGTGGGGCGCTTCACCACAGTGCTAGTGTTTGAGGTTGGTGGTGATCGGTGCCAAGCTTTAATTGGGTGAAGATGAAAGCCTGCGGTGTTTTTTTAGTCATGGCGCTGTAGTATTGGGGTGAAGTAGCATTGCCCGATTGGTGTTGCTTTATCGGTTTTAATCTATTTAAGAACCAAGCCGAAAGAAATTCAAATTGACTTTGGTTTATTTGTACCGGAACCGGGAGCATATGTCAACTAGGGATCGTTCGACCGGATATTAATTTTGCCAGAAACCGGAACCGGATAGTACATTTTTATCGGAATCCGGATCGTATGTCGTTCGGATAGTAGAGTACATCGATAATTTGAATAGTGTTGTAAACTCATTAGACAATTTGTTGTGTGTACAAGGCAAGCTTTGTTTCAAATACATTAATATTGAATGTTTAAAATTACGTCAACGCAGACTGTAACAACCCGGATGCAAAACGGAACGGAATTATTAATGAGAAACAGTGAACAATTTACGATTCCGATTTTATACTTGCCTGCAGTCGGAATCGTACCGGAACCGGATATCGTTTGGAATTGTGGGCGACATTGGAATTTTGTCTTTAATATTGTTGTAACTAAGCGGAATATTTTTTGGGGGGCGCGTGGACCTGAACTTAGGATAGCGGGTTTCACAGGCCCGTAGCTAACTCACCTTGCAAGGGGGGAGGCGGGGCGAAAAATTATTCAGGAGGAACATTCAAGCGTTGGCCAAAAAATTTCCAGAGGGGGCGCTGAGCCCACTCTGGCCGGCCCTCCCATGGCGTACAAGCCTGAGGTTTCAGGACCTTAGGAAAATTCAGGCGAAGGTTCTATACTCGCGTACATTCGGGGATGCAGACGCGGACAGGAAAGAGGGGCCGTACGCCCCCTCGTCAGATATTTTTGTCCGTACGCCCCCTCGTCAGATATTTTTGTCCGTACGCCCCCTCGTCAGATATTTTTGTTGGGTTTCATAACATTTTACCAGCCGGCCCTGTTTCGTTAGAAATTACTCGATCCACCGTTGCCCACGTACGTTAAAGTGACTCGTGTCCTTTGTGGATGTTTTTGGGGGGTCCACTTGCATGTTGCGTTGAAATGGCTACGGACCTCGTCCGTTGTATAGTATAAATTTAGTGAATCTAAGTATGCGTTAGACTGAATTCAATGGATGTACCTATATTATGCAACAGATGTCTGATGATTGGTTTTTGTAGAATGATATGTGTGTGTGTACATCGACAATCGAATAGAGTAAGAAAATAAATTGAAGTACTAAAAAGGCGGGTTTGTCATCAGATTGCCAAACGAAAGATAAATACGAATACTAGAGAAGACAGTTGGCAAAACATTCATGTATTTGACCAGTGCGTAGCATGTGAGTCAATATTCTCAAATGTGTGTAGCAGGGTGCAACCGGAATTACAATTTACCGGAACCGGAACCGGAATTTGAAAATTTTACCGGAACCGGAACCGGAAAGTGAAAAATGCATTTCACCAAAAATTTCATTTTAATCTTATTTTTTGCTCTATTATTCATGAAATAACCTTAGTCGAACATAGATATTTATTTTATTTGTTGTATTTTAGATTTTCGTCGTCGACTGAAGTGAAATCCACCATCAATGGCTTATATTCGGAATACAAGTGGCTTTCTAAAGAGATTCTTAAAGATTAGCAAAGTTAAGAAAACGGCCAAATTATAACACCGGAATTTTTAAATCCGGTAAAAATTTACCGGAACCGGAACCGGAAGGTGAAAAAATGCCGGAACCGGAATTCCGGTTGCACTCTGGTGTGTAGCATCTATTACTAGTTGGTGATAGATTTTTATAACTTTCGAACCAGGGAATGGTGAGGTTTGAAATTCAGCACATTTCTTGCATTCGACTTACTCAACTTTTGTGCAAATTTTGAGATCTGCAGCAGTTGCAGCAGTTCGTTAGTTTGAAGAGCTACTACTAATTGGCGATAGATGCTATATGCGTTTGAGAATATGAGCCGTGGATATTGGAAAGATTGCGGCGGAAGTATGGAATCTGAACCCCCTGAGAATTTAATGAAAAATGGTGTAATTTAGAGATTTCGTGCTGAGTGTTTAACGGTAGTGTATTTAACGCTATGCACCAGGGTGCAATCGGGACGCCGATTCACAACGAGTTCCGATTCTGTTTATTGGGAATCGGAAGTTCCACATTTTAATTTTAGACGTACTTGTGATATGTTGTATAAAAATTCTGCATCATTTATCTATTGAATTGTTTTCGATATGTTAACTGATCAATAATTGATTGTAGTTTAGCTTTACTACAGAGCCAACAGAATGATTGCCAATTTGATCATGTGATCCAATTAACTCATCGAAAGTAATTTGAAAGATAATGATAATTTTTATGCTATGTATCACAAGTAGAAATAAAATTAACATTTCAAACTTCCCATTCCGATGATTGATTGTGCGGTCGAAATCGGAACTCGTTTTGAATCAGGATTCTAAATCGGAATCGCAATTCTGGTTGTACCGTGTAGTATCTGGCCCCGGTATCCGGTATATACCTGCCGGATACCCGATATTTGCGGTTGTGGTCCCGAATACCATGAAACTGCTTTTGACAAGTGAAGATGTTTAACATCTTTTCGGGCAAGTAAATCTGTTAAAATCCAACCTTACAATTATTCAATAAACGTATACTTTTGCTCTACTCAATTATTTTCAACAGCGCTCATATTTACATGCTGCCTGAACGGTTAATATCCGGTTTCGGTACCAATTCAGTATCCGCTAAATTAATATCTGGTCGCACCGTTGAGTACAGGTAATTGAAACATTCTATATAACATAACAGTTTGGGGTTCAAATAACAAAAACAAGGCGTTGAAAATGTTATCGAACAAAAACACATTTCGAACACGAAATGTCAACAGATTTCAAAAATTGGTCACGTATCAAAAAATATTAAAATTTGAATATGTTTCAATTTTACAACAATCGTAGCAGCTGGGTCGTGGACTGTGAAAGCAAAATTCGGCAAAGTGTTTGTGTAAGTCGCTGGTAGACAGCAGGGCCTACGCGGTCCAGCGCACAGTCTGGTTTTTTTTCAATCGACAAGGGTCTTGACAACCAGAAATTCAAAATAACGGATGGATATTGAACCATTCGCGAGCAAAGCGAGCGGAAAGTTGGACACCGTTTAAAATTTTTTGGTATGGATTTTGAAATGTGATCCGATCGTTCAATGTTGCTCCAGATCCGCCGTTTGCTTACGGTGCTTGTAGAACTGTGAAACGAAAACTTCGCGAACAAAGCGAGCGAGAAACCAGACGTAATTATTTTAGCATAAAATCGTTTTGCAAAATTGTCAAAACATTTTGTTGTCCATGGATTGAGAGGATATCACTAATTTAAGAGGGTATGACGTTAAGCAATATATATTAGGGTTCCAACAGGAACTAAATTCTGCCGGAACAGGAATTGAGTTTCTTTGCGGGAACCGGAACCGGAACAGGAACCGGAATTTGAAATAATTTTCATCACCGAATTACTGTTGGACTTTTCAGAAACTTTTTGCCAAAAAATGGCTTAAACAAATTTTGAGCGATTTCACAATCACGTTTTGCGAAAACACATCAGAAACAGTTTATTAACAAGATTAAACTAATTGCCAAAACACTCATTTCCAAATAACAATTTTTCAATGATAAAGTTTCGAATATTTAAATGACTATGAATAATTTGATACAAAACTGTAAAAATTCCGGTTCCTACATCTTTAAATATATACAGGAACAGGAACAGGGACAGGAATTGAATTTATGCAGGAACACGAATTCCGGTTAAACCCTGACTATATAATATATATTATATTCGCTTATCGCTTACTCTTATATATAAAGAGCTTACGTATCAAAAACAAACTGGCATTATTAGGTTTATATAATAGCAACAAAACGGAATACGGCTAAAACAACTACGGTGGGTATTTGACTCGATCCGTAACGGCAGAAAATTGTGCTCGAATGCGAACCTGCGAACCGCAGTGTATATAATATAACCGGAAATTCCTAAGGGATATAATCGAAACTGGAAAGTATAGATATTGAGTAGTATATATTAAATCACTGAACAGGATAAAGAGGGTTTATTAGGTGAAACCTTACAGTAAGCTTTGTACCGTGATGTGTGCCAACCCTGACAACCTTGGTGATTTGGTACAGGTGCGGTAAACTTGAATCCCTATGTGGGTTACAACTTGGGTAGTATTAGGTACAGAGTTGGATATCTAAAACGTGAGTAGTACGCAATCTAAGGGCATCTTGCCACTATTTGAGAGTAGATTGTGTACCGTTTGGGGGGGGTAATTAATGAAATGATGTGTCATCGAGTTTTAACGCATGCCACTGATGTTTTTGAAAATATGCTAGATTTCAAAAAGGTTGTACGCGTCGTAACCTACTATTTAGTTTAGCTAATATAGAAAGTCAGTTTAATACTGTTAGGATCAGGGTGCAACCGGAATTACAATTTACCGGAACCGGAACCGGAACCGGAATTTGAAAATTTTACCGGAACCGGAACCGGAACCGGAAAGTGAAAAATGCATTTCACCAAAAATTTCATTTTAATCTTATTTTTTGCTATATTATTTGTGAAATAACCTTAGTCGAACATAGGTATTTATTTTATTTGTTGTATTTTAGATTTTCATCATCGACTGAAGTGAAATCCACCATTAATGGCTTATATTCGGAGTACAAGTGGCTTTCAAAAACGGCCAAATTATAATACCGGAATTTTTAAATCCGGTAAAAATTTACCGGAACCGGAACCGGAAGGTGAAAAAATGCCGGAACCGGAACCGGAACCGGAATTCCGGTTGCACCCTGGTTAGGATAGCTTAAGCTTAAATCGGTTTAGGTTAAACTCTTTTCGACGGTAACGATTATGGTTAGTTTTGGTTCTGTTGTAAAAAAATGCCAGTCGTTGGTTGTAGCAAAAAGTTGTAGCTAAAAATTTGGTTCAGACATTTTGGGCAGTGCGTGTAAAAACTGGTGTTTTTGACCGACTTTTTGTTGTAGAACCAGGTAAGTTGTGGTTTTTCTGTGCTTGGTAGACAAACAGGTTTTAAAATAACAACAAACCGGAAATTTATAAATCGCAGGTTTCGCTCGGGTGAGTTGGGTGAGGTTTCCGCACGATGGTTACGAGATGAGCAACTGTTTCAAAAGTTGCCTAAGCAATCAGGGTACGGGTTTTTCGGTGTTTACGAGTCAGGTTGAATAAGCGGAATACAAGATTTATTTCGCATTTGGTACTGTAGGCTGATCGGCTGGAATTTGAAGTATTGTTTGGGTTTTGAGTACGGTAAACCAACTTGAATGTAATTTTGGACGCAACATTGCTGGTCAAAAGAGTTCTATTTTAGTAAAATTTTAGAAAAAATATACTTAACGACAAGTAGGGGTATGTCACTCTTAATCGCTAAGTTGCATGCTGTCGAGTAATTAAAAAGTTTGAAATTCAATAATAAAATATCGTCTTGAGTTGAGTTTGATCGAAAAAAACTAAGATAAAGCGAACGGTAAAATAGAGAAAAAACATAATCTCCAACAGCAGACAGTGTTGGTACGAGTATTGTATGTTGGTAGTGTCAGACTCGGTTTAGGATGAAAATGGGGATACAGGCGTGTATAGCCAGCCAGGGGGCGTGGTAGTTTAGATTCATCAGCCCATGAACCCCAAGAAATGCGTTGCGAGAGTCGCAACGGAATTGAATATATATGCTAAAATTACAGCTGGCTTATCAGTTGCGAGGTTGTCTTCGTGGGTTTAAAGACACGGTAAATTGGCGAATTTGGAGGATTTAGCGATGGAAAAGGTTAAAAAATTTTGTTTGGGCCGTATCAGGTTTTAATTTATGTCTAAATTTCTGCTTGTTTTTCGCTTGCGGGTTCGTCAAAATTGTACCTCTGTAAGTGTAGCGCTCAGGGTGCAACCGGAATTCCGGTTCCGGTTCCGGCATTTTTTCACCTTCCGGTTCCGGTAAATTTTTACCGACTAAGGTTATTTAACAAATAATAGAGCAAAAAATAAGATTAAAATGAAATTTTTGGTGAAATGTATTTTTCACTTTCCGGTTGCTGTTCCGGTAAAATTTTCAATTTCCGGTTTCGGTAAATTGTAATTCCGGTTGCACCCTGGTAGCGCTATACTTGGCGTGCGGCGCCGTCTGTCTTCATCTGGCGCTGTCCGTCACCGTCGGTCACGATACGGTATCGTACGTGAAAAAAATAACAACGTACCATACCGCATGGTGACAGACAACGCCGTACGACAAGTTACGAGACTGAAGGGCGAAAGTTTGTGTTTCCGTAAAATTTGTGCAAAATATATGTCGTCGTAGCGCAAATCGTAATTTAGCCCAATTCCGAATTGGGGTAACCCACGGCGTAATTCTTTCTATGCAACAAGTGCACGTCTTGTGATTGGTTTTTACCTTAATGTCATACTCAAATACGATTGGTTGATGCGAATACATTTTTCTGATTGGCAAAGTCATCGCCACCTGTTGCCTACCGAACAGTTTGTTTTACTGAGTAAGGGGAATCTAGCAGGATTAGGACTATCAAGCAGCCAATCAGAAAACGCACAGCGGTATCAGATATGATTCCGTCTTGGGCTAGCCCAAGTCGTAATTCCGCTTTGGACTATTCCGTTTTGAACTAACCCAATTCGGAATTGGGCTGAATTACGACTTGGGCTACGACATATATATTATATATAAACAAAACATATCGCCATTGATCACTGTGTTGCGTGCGCATAAGTAATTAAAAAGTTTAAAATTGAATAATAAAACAAAGAATATTTTTAGTAGTTGAGTTGAATCTTTTTATGTTTTGGGTTTTAGTAAAATTCGACAAAACTATACTTAGGAGTTGTTTAAATTTGTTCTAGTAGCTGAAGCAAAATGCTCATCTTAACTTGGGGGGTAATGGGGGTCAAATGTGTTACGGTGGAGTCTTGAGTCACATGACTCATTTCAATATTTGAGTTAACGATATATTACCATTAATTTTAGTCAGTTTGCATGCTGACGAATAATAAAAGAGTTTTAAATTTTAAAATTAATAAAGTATCTTTTTTTCAGTTCAGTTGAATTGAAGAAATAAAATAAAAAGAGAACATTGAAAGAAATAAATACTGCCATTCAACTGAACCAGCGTAGAGTCACGATTGTCGCTCGGGAGGTTATCATGTGATATTAAAACTTTTTTCTGTGAATTGGCATTCCGAGCTAAAAGCTTTTTGTAAATCTAAGTACCAGTAGATTATTGTAAAGCCTGTGCCTAGAAATCTCAGGGAGGGGATGTATTTACTCTGATATTCGACCCTGCCGAAATGTAGTGAGTGCTTGCGTGCGAGTGTCTATATCAGTATTGTCACGTCCCGTGTGGGTGTGTATGCTCATCGTGCGTTTGAAATGAAAAATAATATAGGACACGCGAGTTGGGTGTATTTGCTTGCGGCTAAATTACAAACTTGTACGTTGTAGTCACGGGGTTAAGGATCACCCCTCAGGTTTGGGATTAGTCTAGACGTAGCCTTGGTTATTCGAAAGTGCCGACTATGCTCATGGTACGAGCGAATGATAGCAATTTTGGTCAGGGTCACGGTTATATGGGCATGGCGAGGGTCGTTAAATGTAATTAAAGGGTAATCAAGACCAGAACAGAGTTTGGCGTTGGTTTGTGGGTTGGGATTTTGATGAGATTGAAATTTTATTGAACTTTGCGCGATGGTTCGCTTGGAGTTTAGTACCGGTTTGATGTACGCTAATAAGAAAGAAAGATGTTGCTGTTGGGGCTGGAAAGGTTTGTAACAATTTTGAAATGTGGCTAAAGCCACATTCACACGTGCAAGCTTTTGCAGCGAGAACTCGCACTCGCAGCTGCAAATTTGCAAGCGCAAGCCGAGAACTTGTAGCTGCGATTTGCAAGTGCAAGCCGAGAACTCGCAGGTGCAATTTGCAAGTGCAAGCTGAGTACTCGCAGCCGCAATTTGCAAGTACAAGCCGAGAACTCGCAGCTGCAATTAGCCATGGGCAAGCATGGGGTTTTAGTTTGGATGTGGGTAGCATTTGTTGTGGGTTGTGGTGAAATGACGATTGAAGCTTGAAGGAATATTCAGCCAACAGGTCGGGTTTTCGTGGGTTTTGATTGGTTAACATTGGTGGGAATACGATGATTTGATAGGATGCTTAGCGTGGAATTAAAAGCCAAAGCTTAAACGTGGGTTAAGCTTGTGGAAAGCGAGAAAACCGGTGAAGGGAATATAAAATTAGGTCAAATCAGGTACAGATACAATGCGACTGAATGTACGAAGCTCGGAAACGATATGTATCAAATGGCACCGCAGTGTCACGCATGGACGTAGTCAGGTAAGGATGTTAGGTTGCAGTGAAGTTTTGACCAATGTATAGAACAGGGCCGTAACAGTAGTATAAGCATTTTCAAAAGGTTTAGCGTAAGAATAAGCTTACACCAAAACCTATGCCTAGGCAAAAATAGTCTAATGTTTAAGCTTGCTCTATTGCAGTCTCACGGAAAACTTTGCACCCCTGTGCTTTGCGGGTCCGCCGTCCAACCGGCGTTTGGCCAAAACGGTTGGATTTTGAAAATTTTTACATATTTAGGCTTCTGTCGGCCTCCCCTGATCATTCTATGCCCAAATTTTTTTGGAAAATTCGATTTCTAAGGTTCTAACGTCCTCCCTTGGGCTTGGTACCCAAGCCAGACGTCTGATTCTGGAAAATTTGACACCATTCGACTCAGCTCTACATGCTGTGTCGGATGGTGTATAGCTTACCTAACGTTTTAACAAATTTTTTTTTGGGTTTCTAGGGGGTGGTGACCATAGGAGCTTAGAAAACGAACTTTTCAAAAATTCAAATTTGGGCAAGGGATGATAAAGGAAGCCCGTGAGAATTCCAAATATGAAAGAATTCCCCAAAATCAACCGTTTTTGTGTTGTTTTGCAAACTGAAACCATATGTAAAACCACTGTACTAACGTAAAATCCAAATGGGCTGGGCTGATTTTTGAACCCCTCCCCCACTGCGGTTCCGTCAGTGTACTGGAGCCGTATTGTCAACTGTGTAAAGTACCTTTTTAGAGCTAGCAGATACTACCCAAGCAAGCGAAATTGCAGAACTGTGGCTGTCGTGAAAATCTCCACAGTAGCACAGTAACCGCTCATTGGTTCGAAAGTTACCTAAAATCTATCCGTCATTTGCTGGCGATAGTTGCTAGTACACATTTGAAAATATGGTCACAGAAGTTTGATTGGTACAGTAATAATAAGTACTAGTCAGCGGGCTTTGCGCAGTGCGCAAAGTTAGTTAACCCACAACACTCTGCATGCAAAATTTCGTTTCACAGAACAATCGCATTTGTGCTCTGAGAAAATATTCAAAATAAAGTAGTGCTGGAAAGCTGCCCAAAATACGTATGTGGGGCTGCTTTAATAATATAGATAAGACTGTTACGAACCTGCAACCGAAAAAAAGTTCTCTGCTTAGAATGAACGTGCGACAGAAAAACACGACCGACGGAATGCGATAAATTAAGGATATTGCAAAGGTTGCGCGAAGCAGAACGAAGTGTCAGTTGTGAGAATTTGCCTGTGTCGCTGTGGGTCGAATTTTATTGAGAGTTATTGATTGTTGTTCAGGTAGGATTTTGACAGGTTTAGATTGTAATAAGGGCACAACCGGTTGACATGTGCTCGCGTAGAGGAAATGTATAGCTGGGAATGGACGGTTTGCAAAAAGTTAGCCGAAGACGTACGTAGTTATAGGAAGTAGCCTGTTTTGGTTTAGTTTAGTTTTAGCAAACGGTATGGATGGGGGCTTTTGGTGAGATTTGGTTATAGATTAGACATCCTAAATGGTTAGGTTTAGGGAAAGGTGTTGTGTAGAATTTTTGGTTTATTCGGAAGAGAGGGGAAAAAATTTGGGGGTGGGGGGGGGCGTCCGCGCGGGGGGGGGGTGACCCCCCTCCCATGTGCCCGAACCCTGTCGTGTTGAGTAGATTTTATGAATACGCAAAAAAATTGTTTATCGAAAGCTCATAATGTGTCGCTAGGAGAATAATAACTCTGGTATGATTGCTAAATATTTGCTAAACGGAGGGGGACGGGTATTCGAATTGTTAAATTTCAAATAAAAACAGCTTTATTCGCGCATGTTTGTTTTACAAATCTGGCGTCACCCAGTGAATGTTTCGACACAACGTAGATTCAGCGGTGTATAATCACAATTCGTCACCCGACGACAACTTGTAATCCGAAATTTCATCAACTCGAAAAAGTTCGTCGCGTGCATCAATCAGTAGGATTAGGGCTTAAGATTATGCGTAGATATTTATTGTCATAGGCTTTAGGACACTGTTGGGCGACGAATTGTCGGAGATTCGCTGGGCGGCAGGCGTAAACACATTGAACGTACTCTTACTGAACGGTGTTGCGGAAATTCACCGAAATGGTCAACTGTAGGAGAATGATTTGTTAGTTGTCTGATGATGTAGCGTGGGTTTGAAGCTGAACAAATTATGCAAGAAACGAAATTGTCACGTTTGTTTGTACATTTCCGTCGGTTTATTTTTAATGAATCTTACGATAATACGTCGCCCGACAACTTGTCTTCTGCCCCCCAACAGTTTCCTAAAGCGTAATCTAAACATAATCCTATCGTAAGTCTAAGTTTTTGCCTATAAGCATAATGATAGGCGACAAATTGGTCGAGTCGATAAAATTTCGGATTATAAGTTGCCCGGCGACGGAATTGTCGTGATAACAATTTTGATATGCATAAAAATAAGTGGTTATTTGTGGTAAATTGTCAAAAAGTTAGGATTTTGTTGGAGTTTGTCATTTGGAAGCCCGAATAATTTTCGAAGTAAAACATGAACGTTAAGTAAGGTTTCGGTTGAAATTAGACGGATAAAGGTTACATATTTATGAAACATACATAGTATATATATATTTATATGTAAGTGTGTAATATATGTATATGTTGTGCGGTTTATGTGGGGCGTTCCAGCTTTAATATATAGATATCGCAACCACACTATACTACTTTCCAGACTGAATGGGTCAAAGATGCAACGGTGATTTACAATAATAATATTTGTACAAAACTTGGTGGGTGATCCTGATCCCAAAACAATGCCATTTAGCGACGCTAGAGATTGGCCCCCAGTTCAAAATATTCAATAATCTGGTGTTTATATAATATATATTGGTTTGTGGTGCTGTTGGTCGTTCAAGATAACTAGTGCCTCCAGATCGTGTTCGAGTTATCAGTGGGGTAACTGAGATGTTTACCTGTTCTCATTTGGGATGTTTGCACAACGGTTTGTTGACACGGTTTCAGTTTGCAACCCAAGAACCCCGTTTTGAAATTTTGATAGAACGTTAACCCTCATTTTTTAAAATTCTGGCTACGCCCGTGGACCGAGTCGGTATTGGTTAATGTGATGAAGCATAAAAACCAAAACAGCTGAAACTGCACGTCCAGCATGCGGTATACCAAAGTCCACCCGCCAACATAGCCAATCGTATAAAACTTGGGTATCACACGAAAGATGGGTCCAGATGTTAACGAGAGCGAAAACTCGTCCAGATTCAGATCCAGATCAAAAAGTCAAGCACATCATGCAATTAAACAGAAATCCGGACGATGCCGGACGGAATTGTAATTATCTGAAACCCCACAGCTCTTCGTACCGAAACGGTGGTACGTAACTGTTGTGTTGTATTTGTTTCAGGATTTTCAATCGAAGGTCCATCACAAGCGGCGATAACGTGTAAAGACAACGAAGACGGCACCGCGGAAATATCGTACGTTCCAACGCAGCCTGGCGAGTATGCGGTTCATATCTTGTGCAACGAGCAAGACATACCCGATAGTCCGTTTATGGTCGATGTGGTTGCGTATCAAGACAGCATTCGGCCAAGTTTGGTAAGTTGTCTTCTGCTCGTCCGCCGGCAATGGTTGGTAAGCCTCGTCACAAGAGCGACATTGGTAAGTCTTTCCTTTCCGTCGCTGGGGTAAGTTTGGTAATTGTGGCCCATACCCCAAACGCATGCTTGGTCAGCGTTCGTCTCCCTGGGGCAAATTTGGTAATTCTACCTCTAACTCAAGGTTGGTAAGTCTTCCGCTCTCTGAAGCAGGTTTGGTAATGTCCCGCTAACGCGTGGTTAATTACTCATTCCTTCCCTGGGGCCCAGTTTGGTAATTGTCCCAATAACGCTTGGCTGGCAAGTCGTTCCCTTTGTGTGGGGGGCAAGCTTGGTAAGTCCCCCTGAAGCATAGTTGGTAACTCGTTCCCACCCTGTGGCAAGTTTGATAATTCTCACTCCGACGTATGGTTAGTATGCATTGATTTGGTTGTTTTGGCCAAATTTGATAGTTCCTCAGAATCGGCTCACCGATATTGTAAGAGCGCGTCTGAATTGACCTTGAAGTGTTCCTCAATAAATGTGTTCCTACTGATTTCTTATGATTTTGCAGTTGGTGCTGAAGTCTGTGAGATTTGGCATCGGCTGATGTATCGTTCAAAAATAAACTTTTTTGCTTTATAATGCATACCATCTCAATGGCTGCGCTACAGAAACCCTACTTAATAAAGTACGAGTTGTAAGATTTTAGAAACGCCAGTCAATATGTACGAGACATTTCAAATTTGTGATATAAAAGTTGCAGCGACGAAACAAGCATTGGATAATCGACGTATATGAAGAGGCGTTGATGTATTCCATGGTGGCAACAAAGGTTCGGAGTCGGATTCGGCAAAAATTTGTGGGTCGGATTCGGCAAAAAATTGTGGGTCGGATTCGGCAAAAATTTTTTGGGTCGGATTCGGCAAAAATTTGTGGGTCGGATTCGGCAAAAATTTTTGGGTCGGATTCGGCAAAAATTTGTGGGTCGGATTCGGCAAAATTTTTTGGGTCGGATTCGGCAAAAATTTGTGGGTCGGATTCGGATTCGGTTGTGAAAAGACGTATCCAAAGCAGAATCAAACAATATTCGGCAAAATGTTTTCCATTTTTAAACAAAAAAAATTAAATAACTTTGTTATATAAATCAAGATTTTGATTTTTTTGTTTCAGGTCACAAATCTCAGAACTGAGGTCGGGCACAAAGCATATTAACATTTAAGAGTTATGCGGCTGACATTACGTTGATATTCTGAAGCAAATTATAGATGCAGGGGATTCGGATTCGGCAAATTAGCAATGGATTCGGATTCAGATTCGGTCAAAGTCGTAGATTCGGTGCCATCCTGATGTGTCCAAGAAACGATGGTAAAAATACAATTTTGTTGTTTCAGGTCCGATGTTCAGGACCGGGCCTTGCTGCTGAAGGCGTTATTTGCGGTGAGCCAACAGAATTCACAGTCGACGCGTCTCATGCCGGCCCTGGTGCAGTGAAAATATGCGGGTATCAGCCGTCCTATAAACCATTGGACATCAGAGTACGTATATGTTTTCAGTTTTATACATTGTCAAGGTTCAATCGGACTTCCTGTTCTGGCCATGAGCTTAGCCGAACGCCGGATCCGGAATTCGTACGGACATGTAGTTAAATCATTTAAACATGAGTAAATTTGGTAGTAACTGAATTATTAGTTTATAAACGAATGTAGTTTATTTCGTTCAGTTTAGTTAATAAATTGTTAAAATTGGTGAAAACGAAACAAAAAATTGCTTAAAACTCGCTTATTGCAGCTTTTGACTAGTTTGCTAAAAAGTAAAACGGTAATTTGGCATTGAAAATTATTCTAAATTTCATTCCTTCGCCAACCGAGACTGACTTGGTAGGACCAATTATAGTGGATAATTGCTATTTAAGAAGAGTGTGCAACTGGGCACATTCTGTGTAGAAAAGAATGTACCCGGCACGCGTTGCGTTTTTGCCCTACACCCTTATTTAGACAGGGTACAACCGGTGTGAACCATGACACGTTATGTATGCGGCATCAAACATGCTCCCTTATAGTTTAATTTAGGGGTATTCTTGTGATGGTAACCCCCATGTTAATAAGGGGGTCGTGCGAGTAACGCCCGGTGGTACATTTTGTATCATGCGGAACCCCAAGAGTTGCACACTCTTGTAGCATGTACTCTTGGTAGGACCAACACTGATGAGCTGTCGCCAGTCTGAGATATAATCGAAATCGAATGATCACAGTTACTTATTCCATATTATTTTGATAGCAACGGAATTTCAATTGGGTTAAAACCCAAGAATTGATTCAGAAATTACGGGAAATGTAGGAGATTTCAAAAACTAACACTTGCTTTACCGTATGTTTTCTCAAAATAACGTTCAATTTGACGCACTCAAATTCGTCCATGTATTTCCGACTCGAACCCGAAATGTTCTGATTGTTTACACTTCAGTCGACGCAATCTCATCTGTACACGCGTGTGTGTATACTTGTATTTTTCGGTTGAGGTATAGCATGTATGTATATCATGGATAAGAAAAATGATATACAATATTGACGCAAGATGAAGTGAGAAATGGTAAGAGGGAAACGTAACTCGAAACGATAATTAATGTTTTTAAGTTGATTTTAAGTTGAAATATTTATTCAATGCGCGTGATTTGTTTCGAATTTAATATATTTTTTGAGTTTTTTTTAATTTATATTTCAGACACATGAAAAAGCACCTGGTCTGTTGAATTGTTACTACAAACCAATGGAAGTTGGACGCTATGTGATTAGTGTTGCCTTTGCTAACATCAGGATTGTCGGAAGCCCGTACAGGGTAAGAATGGTGCTATACTTGTCGTGTCGGAGCCGTCCGGTGCCGTCCGTCACCATGCGGTATTGTTTGTGAATAATTTACGTACGATACCGCACGGAAACGTGCGATGACGGCGACGGACGCCGGTGATGGACGGCGACGGACGGTGCCGGACGTCATCAAAAGTATAGCGCCACCCTAAGTGATGATAGATTATTATTGGTTGTTTTAAGAATTGAAACATCTTCCAATATCGAAACCAGGGTGCAATCGGAATTTGGATTCCGATTAGAATTCCGATTCAAAACGAGTTCCGATTCCGATTCTGATTGCACAATCAATCGGAATCAGAATTTTCACATTTTAATTTTAGCCCTACTTGTTGTGACATGTTGTATAAAAATTCCGCATCATTTATCTATTAAATTGTTTTCGATGAGTTAACTTATCAATAATTGATTGTAGTTTAGTTTTAAAGAGCCAAAAAATGATTGCCAATTTGTTCATGCGGTGTTTTTCAGAATCGTTGCCGGGCAACAGACGCCCTTAATCAATATTAATACTCTTGTTAATACAAATTATCCGTGTAGTCACAAAATTTGTAGATCCGATTCCGGTATAAATTTGCTGTTCCGATACCGATTCCGGTAGAATCCAGTTCCGCTTTGCACCCTGATTGAAACCCATATTTTTGAAAAAATTTTGACTTGATCTTGTTGTCTTAAGTAACTGTACGTTTTCACTGTGCTGTGTTCATGTTTCGTTCATTCATGGACGGCAGAATTATTTGTTCAGAGGAGTCTGGGTTGTTTAATGACTAGAAACTATTGAAGAATGAGTTCAACTTTGTGATTTTATATTTTCGAATGGTTGTGTATGTTGTTATTGTTTATTTTACAATGTCGACAAGGTTTTTTACGTTTCGCATTAGTTTTAGGTTAATGTCAAGGAACGAGTCGAGCCTGACAAAGTTGGCGTATACGGTCCGGGTGTTGAAAGTGGCATAGTGAGCCAGAAGCCGACGCATTTTGTTATTGATTGCAAACAAGCCGGGCCTGGTTAGTGGATGTTGAGTTTATTTATGTGATTGTTGTTACGCTTTGCCTTACATTAAAGGTTAAGGCTTAAGCTTAGGTAACAGTTTAGGCAAACGCTTAGGCACAGGCGTAGACTTGGGTAGATGCTTAGATCGCCGTTTTCCTTAATCTAGACGTAAGCTTAAGTATAGTCCTACGTTTATGCGTGTGGGGGTTGAAAGTGTACAAGAGCCATTTTACTCTTTGGGGCTGCCAAATGAATAATTTGAGTTTCTGTTGTGGCATAATTTAATTCAAGTTGGACTCTTTTTCTTGAATGTTTGATTGCGTGTTCGAAGCTTTGATATGAGTCGTCCTGAAATTTGATATTCGTGTTACAGTCTGTCACCCAGGTTTTGGCAGCAAAGTGTGAAAAGTAAATCAAAGCAGGATCTTATGACATTATATTTTAGAGTTTGCTGTTGCGTTATTTTAACTTGTGTACTTTATGTGGTAAATTTGATATCTACCGTAATGAAAAACGACGACATTCATGACTTTTTATCGGGAAACGCCTGGAAATTTGATTATTTTGAAACATTAACATAAATAGTTAGTGTGTAAGTTTAATTATATTTAAACTGTTGAAGTAATTTTGTAGGCGAAGTTGAAGTCGCGTTGACAAACGAGAAAGGCTCGGAGGTCGATATTGATGTGTTAGACAATCACGATGGTTCGTTTACAGTTCGCTATACTGCTCCAAAACCAGGTTAGTGTTTTAAAATTATAAAATTTAGTTTTGCTTGATTTAGTTTTTATTAACTTCTGAAGTAGTTTGCGTCAAGAAGCAGTGTTTTTAGCTATGTAATGTTTAAATTGGCCAATGAAGCATGAGAAATTTTAATTTTGAATGTTTAGACTTACAAAATTTTCGTGGGATACAAATTTTCGTGGGAAATATTTTGGACACGAATACTACAACAAACTGATTGAGCAAAAGAAATAGTATAAAAAGAAGTTGTTAAGCTTTATATGTAGTTTTTTAATTTATTATTCATTTTCTGAATAATATATGTATCTATGTATATTATGTTTATAGGTCGCTATCAAGTACGCGTATGTTTTGCCGGAACCGAATTGCCCGGATCTCCGATTCAACTGTACGTTCAACCACATCTTGATGTTGGTGGTATTCGTGTAGAAGGTTTGGATACACGTAAGTCAATTTGAGATCGGTTCAGGGCGGCGGTATACTTGTAGTGTGACGCCGGCAAGTCAAAAAATATTCGTTGACAAAATAGTACGTGGTACCATGCGGCAACTCACGTCAGTTCCTGTATGGTGCCTGATGCCATTAAAATAGTCAAAAAGTATAGCACCACCGGTACTAATAGTAATTTGAAGCTAGTTTCACGGATGAAAAGTGTTTAGGATTTTTAAATATTATTTAATCATCGACCCGGAACCTCGGAAAATTTTTTGACAATAATATACATTGTAACTGGGCGTTACATATTATTTTAGTTATATTTCGGCCAAAAATATGTTGTACACAGAAATGTGTTCAAATTTTTTCATTGAAATTTAAACACATTTCTGTGTAATTTTTGGAAAAAATTCAAAATTCTCTACGATATAAAAGTTTCAGAGCGATGAGTGCAGTGGCAGCTTTATGTTTATTTAACATTACTGTTGCAGATTTGGTTGTTACTTATTTTGGGTCGTAGGATATATTTTTATGCACGCCTAGCTTGTTTGCAATCACTACTTTATATGTATATATACACTTAGGGTGACGCTATACTTGTGTTACCGCGCCGTTTGACGCCGGACAACGCTCGAACGCATCAAAAATGGTTAACAATAGGGTTCAACCGGAATTTCTGTTCTGGCCGGAATTCGTGCAAAAATTCAATTCCTGTTCCTGTTCCTGTTCATTACGTCTTTAATTGTGCTAATAAACCGTTTCTGTTGTGCTGTCGCAAAATTTGGCGATTAAGTAGTGAAAATTCGCTTAAGCCATTTTTTGGATAATTTTCGTAAAAGTCCAGCAGTAATTCGGCAGCGAAAATTATTTTCCAAATTCCGGCTCCTGTTCCTGTTCCGGTTCCTGCAAAGTATGTAATTCAATTCCTGTTCCTGTTAATGTTCCGGCAATATTTAGTTGCTGTTGGAATCATGGTGAACAGGTATAGCGTGAACCTTAGTATTGATTAAGCTATGAATGGTTATGTTGGTTATAATTTTGTATGTTTAGTGTATAGTAAATTGTTTTGTTATTATGGAGTTATGTTGCAACTATTAATTCTGTTTTGCATGTTTTAGTATTGGGTATTTTTTATGTGTTTTTAGGATATTTTTGATATTTACGTATATATGGCGTAAAGTTGCAACTTGGAACGTTCGCCATACCATACGTAATTTGGACACGCAGTATTCTTAACAATAACATTGAAGTTATTGAGTTGTGTACGGTTTAATTCTCGATTGAAATTTAAATTTTAGCAATATTTTGACCAGTACCGCCTATTCTATTCTGGTATAGCTTGGTTATTTTATTAAGTAGGGAAATGTAAGTTTTTGTCGTTGATCGTAAACAGTCTATATTTTCTCAGAAAAGTGGTGATATGGTTTGCGAAACTTTTTTTAGCGTTTCGTCGATGCTGAACGGAAAACATCCGTTTCGGAGGACCACCAGTGCCGGGTAAGGTTGTTATTCCAACCGTCAATCGGTCATCTTTATATTGTAATCATGCATCTTTTGAACATCATAACAAAGCAACGAGATTGGTAAGGGCTGTTGTCATAATAACTTCGCCAGAAAGTGACCACAGGATGTCATGGTGGGGACTGGGTATTCGCTGTGACCGGCGGAGTGGCGCCTTGTACTATAAAGATTTTCTTAACTTTAATTTCGAAGTGTGTCAAAGTTTTGTTGCTTAAACACCGGTATGATTGTCAAGCCTTATGCCTAAATGTAAGCGTAGGCCTACACCTAGGGTACGACCAGATACTAATACACCGGATCCGGATACGGATATTGCATATGTTAAAAAAAATTATTTTTTTCGCTGTATTTTTAGTGTGCTGAATACCGGAACCCGATACGAATATTGGTTTTTGCCGGGTATTAACCGTAACCGGATATCCGGTCGCATCCTTTTTAGTGGCCCGCTAATATGACAATATCGGAAAATTTCGAAAACTATGAGCGGAAACGTAGAACAGCTGCTGCAGTTTAAAATACTAGGCTTTAGGCAACGCTAAGCAGTCAACTTTTTTGTCTAATGCGTAGTTTTCGCGATTTAGTTTCGAATAGTTTGTATAACTATGTTTATCGTTGTACCCTGTATAGGCTGCCTGCTATAGATTGCAGGGCATACGTATATTTTTGAGTTTGCGTGCATTTTGAACCAAAGCTAATGCGAAATTACACGGTTTTAGGTTGATATTAACCGGTGTTGTTGCTGTTGTTGTCGTCGGCGTTGTTGTTGTTGATGTTGTTGTTGGTGTTGTTTGTTGTTGTTTATTGTTTTCTATGCCATTGGTAACGATCGGTTCAGGTATTTTACTCTGGCGTTTCAACTCGAGTTTGCGGTGCGTTAAAATTGCCTGATTTTGTTTTTATATTATTGTTTGTTTGCGTATATCGATCTATAAGGTGTATACTGTAAATAAATGATACAAAAAACTATTATCCTAAGACGTTGTATTTTTTTGATTGATTATGTTTTTAATGAGTTTTGACATTTGGGGAGATATATTTCTTTCGAGGGAGGTTGTTTTGCTTTGGAAATTACTTATCTTGAAAGGAAAAATATATCGATTTTTTTTAATAAAATAATATTTTCGCGATTTAAAAATTTGTGCCTTATATGGATTTTTTGTGGGATAGTATAGGAAAAATATATAAATTAATGCTTTTTATGATTTTTGGGTGGAGTACTTTTAATTAAATCTGCTTTATTTTTTTTTGAACTTATCTCTTCTTGTTTTGTTATAATTTTCTTTTCAAAACCTTTCTCTATTTTTTTTTTATTCATATATTTTTTTAAATCTATTTTTCTTTCTATTCAAATTCTATTACTCTATTATTTTGTTTGATTTTAAACCTTTTCAGATATTTCTCGCACCCAAAAACTTTATTAAATTTGTTTCTAATAATTTTGAAATGTAAATGACGTATGTAGGCTTAACCAATTTGCAAATAAACCTGTAGCTAATAAACGCTTAAAATTTTAAGACCCCATGGAGGTTACCCCCATATTTTTCAACAAAAAAGATTATCAAATCCGTAAGGTTCATCAGATTCTCATAAGACGGACAGACAAACAGACAGACGACAAGACGGACATCCACCTTTCGGCCCCCGAGTACAAAATATAAATGATCAACATTTTTATGGTGTTCGAACACACAATCATATAGGTTTTGGTCTCCCATGTAAATTAAGTATTTCTTTCAATTCAACGTGTCTAAAAATATTGAACGCTCCTGCCGTACTCAATTCCGTCTCAATTTTTCTCAAATCATGACAATGGACAAATTTTGTCTGTCGCAAAATCCTCTCATGTGAATCTGCGTCCAAACACTCATCTCATAAACAATCGCTCCAACCGTTTAAACACGTACAGTTAGGGATAATAGTTCATGTGATCCAACTTCTATTTCACACAAAGCAATAAGTATACACCGTTTTATAGATCGATATACGCAAACAAACAATAATATAAAAACAAAATCAGGCAATTTTAACGCACCGCAAACTCGAGTTGAAACGCCAGAGTAAAATACCTGAACCGGATCGTTACCAATGGCATAGAAAACAATAAACAACAACAAACAACAACAACAACAACAACATCAACAACAACAACGCCGACGACAACAACAGCAACAACACCGGTTAATATCAACCTAAAACCGTGTAATTTCGCATTAGCTTTGGTTCAAAATGCACGCAAACTCAAAAATATACGTATGCCCTGCAATCTATAGCAGGCAGCCTATACAGGGTACAACGATAAACATAGTTATACAAACTATTCGAAACTAAATCGCGAAAACTACGCATTAGACAAAAAAGTTGACTGCTTAGCGTTGCCTAAAGCCTAGTATTTTAAACTGCAGCAGCTGTTCTACGTTTCCGCTCATAGTTTTCGAAATTTTCCGATATTGTCATATTAGCGGGCCACTAAAAAGGATGCGACCGGATATCCGGTTACGGTTAATACCCGGCAAAAACCAATATTCGTATCGGGTTCCGGTATTCAGCACACTAAAAATACAGCGAAAAAATAATTTTTTTTAACATATGCAATATCCGTATCCGGATCCGGTGTATTAGTATCTGGTCGTACCCTAGGTGTAGGCCTACGCTTACATTTAGGCATAAGGCTTGACAATCATACCGGTGTTTAAGCAACAAAACTTTGACACACTTCGAAATTAAAGTTAAGAAAATCTTTATAGTACAAGGCGCCACTCCGCCGGTCACAGCGAATACCCAGTCCCCACCATGACATCCTGTGGTCACTTTCTGGCGAAGTTATTATGACAACAGCCCTTACCAATCTCGTTGCTTTGTTATGATGTTCAAAAGATGCATGATTACATATATAAAGATGACCGATTGACGGTTGGAATAACAACCTTACCCGGCACTGGTGGTCCTCCGAAACGGATGTTTTCCGTTCAGCATCGACGAAACGCTAAAAAAAGTTTCGCAAACCATATCACCACTTTTCTGAGAAAATATAGACTGTTTACGATCAACGACAAAAACTTACATTTCCCTACTTAATAAAATAACCAAGCTATACCAGAATAGAATAGGCGGTACTGGTCAAAATATTGCTAAAATTTAAATTTCAATCGAGAATTAAACCGTACACAACTCAATAACTTCAATGTTATTGTTAAGAATACTGCGTGTCCAAATTACGTATGGTATGGCGAACGTTCCAAGTTGCAACTTTACGCCATATATACGTAAATATCAAAAATATCCTAAAAACACATAAAAAATACCCAATACTAAAACATGCAAAACAGAATTAATAGTTCAAACATAACTCCATAATAACAAAACAATTTACTATACACTAAACATACAAAATTATAACCAACATAACCATTCATAGCTTAATCAATACTAAGGTTCACGCTATACCTGTTCACCATGATTCCAACAGGAACTAAATATTGCCGGAACATTAACAGGAACAGGAATTGAATTACATACTTTGCAGGAACCGGAACAGGAACAGGAGCCGGAATTTGGAAAATAATTTTCGCTGCCGAATTACTGCTGGACTTTTACGAAAATTATCCAAAAAATGGCTTAAGCGAATTTTCACTACTTAATCGCCAAATTTTGCGACAGCACAACAGAAACGGTTTATTAGCACAATTAAAGACGTAATGAACAGGAAAAGGAACAGGAATTGAATTTTTGCACGAATTCCGGCCAGAACAGAAATTCCGGTTGAACCCTATTGTTAACCATTTTTGATGCGTTCGAGCGTTGTCCGGCGTCAAACGGCGCGGTAACACAAGTATAGCGTCACCCTAAGTGTATATATACATATAAAGTAGTGATTGCAAACAAGCTAGGCGTGCATAAAAATATATCCTAAGACCCAAAATAAGTAACAACCAAATCTGCAACAGTAATGTTAAATAAACATAAAGCTGCCACTGCACTCATCGCTCTGAAACTTTCATATCGTAGAGAATTTTGAATTTTTTCCAAAAATTACACAGAAATGTGTTTAAATTTCAATGAAAAAATTTGAACACATTTCTGTGTACAACATATTTTTGGCCGAAATATAACTAAAACAATATGTAACGCCCAGTTACAATGTCTATTATTGTCAAAAAATTTTCCGAGGTTCCGGGTCGATGATTACATAATATTTAAAAATCCTAAACACTTTTCATCCGTGAAACTAGCTTCAAATTACTATTAGTACGGGTGGTGCTATACTTTTTGACTATTTTAATGGCATCAGGCACCATACAGGAACTGACGTGAGTTGCCGCATGGTACCACGTACTATTTTGTCAACGAATATTTTTTGACTTGCCGGCGTCACACTACAAGTATACCGCCGCCCTGAACCGATCTCAAATTGACTTACGTGTATCCAAACCTTCTACACGAATACCACCAACATCAAGATGTGGTTGAACGTACAGTTGAATCGGAGATCCGGGCAATTCGGTTCCGGCAAAACATACGCGTACTTGATAGCGACCTATAAACATAATATACATAGATACATATATTATTCAGAAAATGAATAATAAATTAAAAAACTACATATAAAGCTTAACAACTTCTTTTTATACTATTTCTTTTGCTCAATCAGTTTGTTGTAGTATTCGTGTCCAAAATATTTCCCACGAAAATTTGTATCCCACGAAAATTTTGTAAGTCTAAACATTCAAAATTAAAATTTCTCATGCTTCATTGGCCAATTTAAACATTACATAGCTAAAAACACTGCTTCTTGACGCAAACTACTTCAGAAGTTAATAAAAACTAAATCAAGCAAAACTAAATTTTATAATTTTAAAACACTAACCTGGTTTTGGAGCAGTATAGCGAACTGTAAACGAACCATCGTGATTGTCTAACACATCAATATCGACCTCCGAGCCTTTCTCGTTTGTCAACGCGACTTCAACTTCGCCTACAAAATTACTTCAACAGTTTAAATATAATTAAACTTACACACTAACTATTTATGTTAATGTTTCAAAAAATCAAATTTCCAGGCGTTTCCAGATAAAAAGTCATGAATGTCGTCGTTTTTCATTACGGTAGATATCAAATTTACCACATAAAGTACACAAGTTAAAATAACGCAACAGCAAACTCTAAAATATAATGTCATAAGATCCTGCTTTGATTTACTTTTCACACTTTGCTGCCAAAACCTGGTAGTGTTAAAAAAAAAGGCGAAAAACCGAAGAGCGTAGAGAGGACGTAAATTGGCCAAGAAGCAGAGAAATAATTAATGTAGAATGGGGAAACGGGGAAATATTGGACACGAATATACAACAAACTGATTGAGAAAAGAAATAGTATAAAAAGAAGTTGTTAAGCTTTATATGTAGTTTTTTAATTTATTATTCATTTTCTGAATAATATATGTATCTATGTATATTATGTTTATAGGTCGCTATCAAGTACGCGTATGTTTTGCCGGAACCGAATTGCCCGGATCTCCGATTCAACTGTACGTTCAACCACATCTTGATGTTGGTGGTATTCGTGTAGAAGGTTTGGATACACGTAAGTCAATTTGAGATCGGTTCAGGGCGGCGGTATACTTGTAGTGTGACGCCGGCAAGTCAAAAAATATTCGTTGACAAAATAGTACGTGGTACCATGCGGCAACTCACGTCAGTTCCTGTATGGTGCCTGATGCCATTAAAATAGTCAAAAAGTATAGCACCACCCGTACTAATAGTAATTTGAAGCTAGTTTCACGGATGAAAAGTGTTTAGGATTTTTAAATATTATGTAATCATCGACCCGGAACCTCGGAAAATTTTTTGACAATAATAGACATTGTAACTGGGCGTTACATATTGTTTTAGTTATATTTCGGCCAAAAATATGTTGTACACAGAAATGTGTTCAAATTTTTTCATTGAAATTTAAACACATTTCTGTGTAATTTTTGGAAAAAATTCAAAATTCTCTACGATATGAAAGTTTCAGAGCGATGAGTGCAGTGGCAGCTTTATGTTTATTTAACATTACTGTTGCAGATTTGGTTGTTACTTATTTTGGGTCTTAGGATATATTTTTATGCACGCCTAGCTTGTTTGCAATCACTACTTTATATGTATATATACACTTAGGGTGACGCTATACTTGTGTTACCGCGCCGTTTGACGCCGGACAACGCTCGAACGCATCAAAAATGGTTAACAATAGGGTTCAACCGGAATTTCTGTTCTGGCCGGAATTCGTGCAAAAATTCAATTCCTGTTCCTTTTCCTGTTCATTACGTCTTTAATTGTGCTAATAAACCGTTTCTGTTGTGCTGTCGCAAAATTTGGCGATTAAGTAGTGAAAATTCGCTTAAGCCATTTTTTGGATAATTTTCGTAAAAGTCCAGCAGTAATTCGGCAGCGAAAATTATTTTCCAAATTCCGGCTCCTGTTCCTGTTCCGGTTCCTGCAAAGTATGTAATTCAATTCCTGTTCCTGTTAATGTTCCGGCAATATTTAGTTCCTGTTGGAATCATGGTGAACAGGTATAGCGTGAACCTTAGTATTGATTAAGCTATGAATGGTTATGTTGGTTATAATTTTGTATGTTTAGTGTATAGTAAATTGTTTTGTTATTATGGAGTTATGTTTGAACTATTAATTCTGTTTTGCATGTTTTAGTATTGGGTATTTTTTATGTGTTTTTAGGATATTTTTGATATTTACGTATATATGGCGTAAAGTTGCAACTTGGAACGTTCGCCATACCATACGTAATTTGGACACGCAGTATTCTTAACAATAACATTGAAGTTATTGAGTTGTGTACGGTTTAATTCTCGATTGAAATTTAAATTTTAGCAATATTTTGACCAGTACCGCCTATTCTATTCTGGTATAGCTTGGTTATTTTATTAAGTAGGGAAATGTAAGTTTTTGTCGTTGATCGTAAACAGTCTATATTTTCTCAGAAAAGTGGTGATATGGTTTGCGAAACTTTTTTTAGCGTTTCGTCGATGCTGAACGGAAAACATCCGTTTCGGAGGACCACCAGTGCCGGGTAAGGTTGTTATTCCAACCGTCAATCGGTCATCTTTATATATGTAATCATGCATCTTTTGAACATCATAACAAAGCAACGAGATTGGTAAGGGCTGTTGTCATAATAACTTCGCCAGAAAGTGACCACAGGATGTCATGGTGGGGACTGGGTATTCGCTGTGACCGGCGGAGTGGCGCCTTGTACTATAAAGATTTTCTTAACTTTAATTTCGAAGTGTGTCAAAGTTTTGTTGCTTAAACACCGGTATGATTGTCAAGCCTTATGCCTAAATGTAAGCGTAGGCCTACACCTAGGGTACGACCAGATACTAATACACCGGATCCGGATACGGATATTGCATATGTTAAAAAAATTTATTTTTTTCGCTGTATTTTTAGTGTGCTGAATACCGGAACCCGATACGAATATTGGTTTTTGCCGGGTATTAACCGGAACCGGATATCCGGTCGCATCCTTTTTAGTGGCCCGCTAATATGACAATATCGGAAAATTTCGAAAACTATGAGCGGAAACGTAGAACAGCTGCTGCAGTTTAAAATACTAGGCTTTAGGAAACGCTAAGCAGTCAACTTTTTTGTCTAATGCGTAGTTTTCGCGATTTAGTTTCGAATAGTTTGTATAACTATTTTTATCGTTGTACCCTGTATAGGCTGCCTGCTATAGATTGCAGGGCATACGTATATTTTTGAGTTTGCGTGCATTTTGAAGCAAAGCTAATGCGAAATTATACGGTTTTAGGTTGATATTAACCGGTGTTGCTGCTGTTGTTGTCGTCGGCGTTGTTGTTGTTGATGTTGTTGTTGTTGTTGTTTGTTGTTGTTTATTGTTTTCTATGCCATTGGTAACGATCCGGTTCAGGTATTTTACTCTGGCGTTTCAACTCGAGTTTGCGGTGCGTTAAAATTGCCTGATTTTGTTTTTATATTATTGTTTGTTTGCGTATATCGATCTATAAAACGGTGTATACTTATTGCTTTGTGTGAAATAGAAGTTGGATCACATGAACTATTATCCCTAACTGTACGTGTTTAAACGGTTGGAGCGATTGTTTATGAGATGAGTGTTTGGACGCAGATTCACATGAGAGGATTTTGCGACAGACCGAATTTGTCCATTGTTGTCAAGATTTGAGGAAAATTGAGACGGAATTGAGTACGGCAGGAGCGTTCAATATTTTTAGACACGTTGAATTGAAAGAAATACTTAATTTACATGGGAGACCAAAACCTATATGATTGTGTGTTCGAACACCATAAAAATGTTGATCATTTATATTTTGTACTCGGGGGCCGAAAGGTGGATGTCCGTCTTGTCGTCTGTCTGTTTGTCTGTCCGTCTTATGAGAATCTGATGAACCTTTGAACGGAGTTTGATAAACTTTTTTGTTTGAAAACTTATTATCGTGGGGTGTTAACCTCGCATGGGGTCTTAAAATTTTAAGCCGTTTATTAGCTACAGGTTTATTTGCATAATTGGTTAAGCCTACATTACGTCATTTTACTGCATTTCAATAATTATTAGTGTTACAAGCAATTTTATTTCAGTACTAAAGGGTTTTTGGGTGCGAGAAATATCTGAATAAGTCGTTTATAAATCTCCGAAACCAATAATTGAATAGTTAGCTAATAGCTAATTTGCATATTAGCTTAATGAGTTAAGCCTAAATTAGGACTTTATAAATAAATTATTTCATTGATTATTAGGATTACAAACATTCAAACTTCAGTAGTAAAGGGTTTTTGGATATGAAGTATCTGCATAAATTATTGATAAACCTCCAAAACCGATCAATGACTAGCTAGCTAATTCCTAAGTTTCCAAGATGCATAGTAGCTTAATTGGAAAATAACTTAGTCAAAATATGCATTTGTGATTTATAAGCCAGGAATGTTTAACTAGACTGATTTAAAAGTGACCGTGTCCGAGCTTCGCCCAATAAATGTCCGGTTATTTAGTAGTAAGCTAATAGCTAATTTGCATATTGGCTTAATTGATGAAGACTAAATTCGAACTTTTTAAATTATTAGTCTAAAGCTAATACTTATTGTGTTTTTATTTCCGCCGCGCATTCCAATCTGTGGCGTCACTTAAATTGTTTTCTAGGACCCATACTCTCAAATGTGTATAGCACGAGCACCTATCATCCGTTAGCGATAGGTTTTCAAACTGTCGAACATCTGTAATTCGAAAATCTCAAAATTGGTACACAAGTAGGGCAAATCAAACGCGAACAATGTGCTCAATTTCGAACCTCACCATGCCTTTGGGTTCCAAAGTTGCACGACCGATCATCAACAGGTGATAGGTGCTACACACATTTTGAGATTACATGCTTACATTCGATCAGAATAGACGGGTATATTTTCCATTGCTATAGGATTTACGTTACTTAGGCTCTTCATATATAAACAGTGATGTTTATCATTTCATTTTTGTTTAAATTTTAAAAAGAGTCGTTGACAGTTATTTTTTCGTATTAAAATGGTTGGGTTCGTTACGACTCTTAGGTTCACTAGCCAGTATTCTGGTTCTAATGGACTTTGTTTGCCGTTTGTATTTGCCGGATTAAAGCCGTTTCAATGAGGTTGTTGTGTATTTAGGTGCTGGTGTGGAATGTTTTTTTGCGTATATTAAGAGCTAATGATTCTAAACAAGACTATGCAACTTACGTTATTTCCAAGGTGCGACCGGATATTGATTTACCAGATACCCGAACCGCATACGGATATGGAATTTTTTACCGGAACAGGAAAACCGGATATTGCATATGGTAAAATATTTTTTTGTTTCGCTGTATTTTTAGCGTGCTCAAGGATTTCGTCTGTTATAAAGTGTTCGTCTTTGCTGCTGATATACTGAAATTATTTAATGCAAAAATGCGTTCAACTCTCGCTCGCTTACATACGTTAAAAGTAGCGGAAAACGTATCAAAACATGAACTTCTTTTCTTGCCCAAAAATGTAGTCGCAGCAAGATATTATAGACGCTCATTTATAAAAAGCAGTTTTATTATATTCGGCACTACAACCGTAAATATCCGGTATTCAGCACGTTTAAACCGGATACCGGAACGCCATACGGATATCTGTTTTTGTCGGTTATTGCACCGGAGCCGGATATCCGGTCGCACCCTGGTTATTTCGTGCGTTGACTGAAAATATGGTACCAGGCGCGTTGTGTTGTTGCCGTTGCCATACTCAAAATATGGGGTTTTCTTCGCTCTTATAGAAATTGGAAATTTATTTTTTAGGCAAAATTAGCCTTTTTTTGGTTTTTCTGGTTATAAATTACTTTTTGTGAATCTTTTTGGAAATTTTGCGTTTTTTTGTTAATTTCGTTACTTTTTGTATTATTTATGGTTCTTGTTTTTTTGTTAATTATCTGGCTTTAAATTTGCAATCTGTGCCTATATTCTCAAATGGGTATAGCACCTATCAACAGCTAGTGATTGGTTTTGACATTGACGCAACTCGTGCAACTGCGGATCTTGAAATTGGCACAGGAGTAGGAACAATCAAATGAGAACAGCCACAGGAGTAGGAACAATCAAATGAGAACAGGCACAGGAGTAGGAACAATCAAATGAGAACATGCACAGGAGTAGGAACAATCAAATGAGAACAGGAACCGGAGTAGGAACAATCAAATGAGAACAGGCACAGGAGTAGGAACAATCAAATGAGAACAGGCACAGGAGTAGGAACAATCAAATGAGAACGCACAGGAGTAGGAACAATCAAATGAGAACAGGCACAGGAGTAGGAACAATCAAATGAGAACAGGCACAGGAGTAGGAACAATCAAATGAGAACAGGCACAGGAGTAGGAACAATCAAATGAGAACAGGCACAGGAGTAGGAACAATCAAATGAGAACAGGCACAGGAGTAGGAACAATCAAATGATAACACGCACAGGAGTAGGAACAATCAAATGAGAACAGGCACAGGAGTAGGAACAATCAAATGAGAACAGGCACAGGAGTAGGAACAATCAAATGAGAACAGGCACAGGAGTATGAACAATCAAATGAGAACAGGCACAGGAGTAGGAACAATCAAATGAGAACAGGCACAGGAGTAGGAACAATCAAATGAGAACACGCACAGGAGTAGGAACAATCAAATGAGAACAGGCACAGGAGTAGGAACAATCAAATGAGAACACGCACAGGAGTAGGAACAATCAAATGAGAACAGGCACAGGAGTAGGAACAATCAAATGAGAACAGGCACAGGAGTAGGAACAATCAAATGAGAACAAGCTGTTGACTTTTGAACGTCACTATTTACTAGCTTTAAAAAGCTACAAGACCTACGTATCGCTAACTGGTGATAGGTGCTATACACATTTCAGAATTACTGACCCTGGCTATTGTTGGATAATTTTCAAGATACGATGATAAACTAATATATGTGATGTGTTTTGACCAACCGGACCATATTAATTATAATAGTTTTGGTAGTTTTTGCAGTATATAAGCTAGATTTAATGTTATTAATAAACCTTAATCGAATGCTTCTAACTTAAATTAGCTTTTATTAAGTTAGTTAAATTAAACAAATTTTGGGGGGGGGAGTTTTATAGCCTGGCTGGTAAGCGTCGCGTTAACAGAATCAATAACAGGGTGTGACCGGAGATCTATTTTGTCGGATACCGGAACCACAAGTAATACTTAAGTAATTAATTACTTAAGTTGCCGACTTAAGTAAATACTTAACTTTTTGAGCAAATACAAATAAACGCCAAATGTGAGAAACGAATATAACAAAAAAGCTATAGTTTTGCATTTATATTAAAGAAGCATCACTCGTTAATATTAATTACGCAAAGGCTAATATGACCAAACTGTTACTCTGTAATATATCAAATTTAGTCTCGCGACTTAAGTAGTTACTCAACTTAAGTACGCTGGGTTTCTGGAATCGTACTTAAGTATTTACTTAGCTTATACTTAAGTGATTACATAAGTCGCGGACTTAAGTAGATACTTAACTTTTTAACAACAACGAATAAACGCCAAATGTGAGCTATTGTCATACAAAGAAAGTAATAGTTTTGCTTTATATTAAGGAGGCATCATGAATGTTTGATTTTAATTTGACCAGAGTTATGCGTGAACTGTTAATCTGTGTAATATACCAAATTTGGTCAGCGAAAACGTACGTAAGTAGGATTTTAAAAAGTCAGCCAATGTTTTTATTTCAAAGAACTTTTAAAAGTATATCTAATAAGGTTCATGGCCAATGTTACTTTAAGGGGCGCGTAACAGTTAGTTAAAAGTATTCCTAAGCCTAAGCCTAAGCCTAAGCGTTGCAAAAGCGAGTTCCTAAGCCTAAGCCTAAGCGTTGCAAAAGCGAGTTCCTAAGCCTAAATCTAAGCCAAAAAATGTAATCTAGAATCGAAACCTGTTCTTTTATAGAATTACCCGAAACCTGGACACCCCTTAAAGTAACATGGGTCAGGTTCATTATGGTCTCTTCCAGGGGGGGGGGGGGTGCAACCGCAATTCCAGTTGCGGTCCCGGTAATTTTTGTCAAATACCGGTTCCAATAAATTGTAATTCCGATTGGACCCTGGTCTCTTGTTAGTCTTTTGCGATTGTTTTGTTTTAAACGTTTGCCCCAAGGTTGGCATCTGACGATGCGAGCGGTTATTTTTGTTCTGTTTTCTTGATATAATTTGATTGTATTGTTGCAAATTTGTACCCGCGTTTGGCATACAAATTATGTTTGTTTGTTTTTTTTGGTTGCTGTTGCAAGTTGTTTTTAACGTTGGTCGCGATTGGGGAGGCTTTGTTTTATACTGGAAGCAGGATGAAACCGGAATTACAATTTACCGGAACCGGAATTTGAAAAAATTACCGGAAACGAAGCCAGAAAATGAAAAATCGAAAAATTTATTTTAATTTGCGAATTGTGAAACAACGAAATCAAAAATTCATTGAAAAACGGATCGAAGCCGGAACCGGAAATGGTCAAAAGCGTTTCGGAAAATGATTCAGTCTGTTCGAAGTCAAACTCAAATTCGAGTAGTTGTGATTGCTGTGGAATGATAGAAAAATCTACAGCGCACTGCTTAGCGAGATGTTCGGTTTATAGCGAGGTCCGATATAGGGTCTACAGATCATAATAGTCTAAATAAAATTGACAATAACATAAAGAAACTGAATAGGTTTGTAACAGAGTCAGTAAGATTTTAACTTAGACTTTATCTTTTAGTTATCCTTTATCCTCGTTTTCAGGGACTGTGTAACGGGATCAACTGTGTGTAAACTTATTCAACGGATATCTATCTATCTATCAAATACAATACCAAACAGGTATTGCAGATTTCAACTGGAGTTGTCTTTTCAAAGCTGAATTCGAATCCTAACTCTGTGTAAACAAGCATGCTTTGTCCGGCTGGTTATGCAATATGTGCAATGCACAATGTGTTGTATGCTTGCAAACATTATACTTGAATACGTATCGACATACAGTCGACGATCAACGCAGTTGGAGCAAACGGATTGCGTTGCGGACTGGTTGAGCGGTCGTTTAAGTTTCTGTAGGATGCTGGTTCGAAACAACGTCGTATGCTTGCTTTTCCAGTGTGTATAGTTGAAAAGCGTCTGACTAGATTAACAACAGTCCGAACCGGCAATTTTGCGGAATCTGAAACCAAGTGTAGTAAATTTTGTCCCGGAACCAGGGCCGGGTAGTAGATTTTGTACCTGAACCAGAGCTGGATAATAAATAAATTTTGCACCGGAACTGGAGCCGGATGTTAGCCGGATATAGGACAAAAATTTGTGTACTGTTGGAAGTATTTGAGTCGTGCAAAAATATGTATATATAGTTTTAAGATACACCCGATACCGTACACGGACGTCGACTTTTGCCGCATATTAAACCAAAACCGGACATCCGGTCGATTCCGTAGCTGTTGCATCCTGATTTCAATTGAACCCGAGTTTGTTTTTCAACTAATGCGAAGCAGTAAAGTTTCATCGTCAGTTGAAATATAATTTGATTTGCCGTTCAAGATTCAATGTCTACTCCAAGGCGTTGTTGTCACTTCTTGAAACCTTGTGATATTGGCTTATGGTGCAGCATACGTAGTGAGTTTTAAATCAAAACCGGCAGAATTAAATATATATATACATATACATATACATATACATATACATACAGATATAGGAAGAATTTGCGTGTATACAGTAGTCAGTACTTACGAGTCATGTGTTTGGCCAAGTTTGAATAGAGAGAATACTCGTAAGTTTGTGCGTGTAGCTGAACAGATAAGGAACCAGGGACATATAAAAAACGGGGTACACGACGAAATTCCCTCTGCTAATTTGTGGGCAAACCGTCGAAAAAACACTTTTACACATGCGATAGAATAACATGTAAAGGTGAAAAAAAACGACTTCTCGCTTGCAGCGCTGACTCGCAAACAATACCGTTCGAGACGTGGTGGTATTCCCTAACGAAAGGGAAATTTTGGCCAGGCGTATGATGGAGCGAGCCAAAAAAAAGATGCTTAAGTTTGGTCATGATGCCATTTTGGTGGGTTTATTTTTGAGTTGAATAGTGCAACTTTGGTCGGCTCGCGATATGGGGTGAATGGTGTGAGTGGGGTTTTTGTGCCGCGAGAGGGAAAGAGAGAGAGAGAGCGCGGTTCTGAACCAAGGGCTGGCCAGGATTGTATTTCGGAAGGGGTTTAGTGGCGTTTGGTATTTTTGAAGCCGTTTTTATGGCAAAGCCTGTTGTAAAAGTGGCTTTTTCTTGTGTCTAGAAATTTCCGAAACGGAATATATCCCCTATGGTATCGTCCGATGCGATCGCTTCTGGTACTCAATGGCGGATCCACGGGGGCCCCCAACAGCATCTCGACAAAAATTATATAGTGTCAATTGCTGTTCTATGCTGTTTATTTCTCTGTTTCATACACAATAGTATAAGCACGCTTTAAAGTTTCTTGGCCCTTATGGACTCTAAACAAGGGTTTAAGGACTCTATCCGCTTACGGATTCTTATTAGGGATACGGACTCCTATTAATTGGGACTCAAAATGGGGAGCCCCCTTCTTATATGGGTCACTACAGTATGGGCCAAAAATAAGTTTATTACCTGCGAAATTTTGCCCCCCCCCCATTTTGAGATCCTGGATCCGCCACTGCTGGTACTTGCCAGATGTGCTTGGTGATCTCTGTGGGAGCGTTGTGTGAACTGGGTGTTGTGTGAACTGGGTCTCGAAAAGCGTAGGTGGGCGCCATTGAAGTATTCGACTTCGGTGATAGATGGGAAAGCGGGTTTGAAACCTGTGTGGAGCAATGGGGATACTTTGATTGTACGGGGTGAGGTACTAGTGATGGGATGGGTTTCAGGACAGGTTTCGATGGGGTCCGGTGGTGTGTTAACGTGATGCTTTGTGTGATATTTTGTGTGGGAAAAGTGTGTTCGGCTTTCGTTGGTTTTGGCTTGTAATTTGGCTGGATTTGACAGGTTTGATGGTGTGAAAGTGGAATTTTTCGGTTTTGGTTTAATTTTTTTCCTAAAATATACTCGTATTGGTACCGGGGCCTTAGACAGCTCAACTCGTCTTAGACCGGCCCCAAAAATTTCAGTTGGGGCATGCGAAATTTTTTTATGATTTACCAACGAAACGAGCAAATTTTGCACACGGCAGCGTTCGTTAGTAGTGTTCTTTTGAGTGCTATAACAAGTTTTTGGTTTCCTAAGTAAAGCACAAGGTTGTAATACCTTTTCTAACTGTCATATATCAAAAGTGGCGTACAATTTTTCAAGTATGCGAACATTTCGCACACGAGGATCAAGCGATGCTCAAAATTAGCCAAGGCGGCCTTTCGTGCCCGTTATCTGGCTATGGGACCAATTTTTGTTAGTTTTTCTGAGCAAGGCAAAAACGTTCTGATAATTTTTGGTCTTGTAAGCAAGACGAAACGTTCTGATAGCAACCGGATGAGGCGCTGTTGTCGAAGATGTTCTAACTTGTTTGTGTGTTGAAAAAAATCAAGGGTAAGCGAGCTTGGTGAATATAAAATGCAAAAACGGCGTTTTCATCCTGATCAGCTATAGGGCGTTTTGTATTCAACTCGCGTTTTGAATGGTGTGTTTGGTGTTGAAATGTAAGACTTCTTGTGAGTGGCTTGTAGCTTCAGCGGTGCACAGTGTAACTGCGGCGGTATTTTGATGGTGGATATGATATGGTATCACACAAGGTTCCTAATGTGTGCAGTGAACCGACATTTTTACAGTTTTATGCCAAATTAGTCATAATTATTTAAATATTGGAAACTTTGCCGGTTTGTTATTTCAAAAGGTTTGGCGTTGCTTTAGCTAACAGTGTGCAGTATGACTGGTCTAAAATATTACGGTGAGCAGGGCATCACCGAATCCACGATTTGACCGAATGGTATTGGTAGCGGCATCGGCAAAAATTTTGACGGCATCGGCACATCTCGTCAAAAATATTGATTTATATAACAAGTTATTTAAAATGATTTATTGTCTGAAAACGTAAGAGCATATATTCCCGAACATTGTTGGATTCGGTTTTTGCATTCGACTTTGTCGCAACCGAATATGATACACAGACCACCAATTTTTACCGAACCCGACCTTTCGTGTTGCTACCCTGCCCAGAATCAAAGGTGAAGACGGGCTTAGCCTTCCTGAGAATAATTTTCCCACACCAAAGTTTTAATACTTCTTTTAAAGTAACGCCTTTTGTAGACTTTTTGTCTCCACTCCAGTATGTTGATCTGGTTATACAGGCCTGTATGCTTAACGCGGAAACGGCTCTACTTTTGATGACGTCTGTCACCGTCCGGGTGTCTCGCGCGTTCACCATCCGACACCGTCCGTCACCATCCGACACCGTCCGTCACCATCCGACACCGTCCGTCACCATCCGACACCGTCCGTCACCATCCGTCACCATTTGGCGCTGTCCTGCACCGTACCACAGCGCACGCGCCATTTACGCATAGCGCAGCATATTAATTTGTAAACAAAACGTTTTTGACCGTACGACGCCGCTGTCCATCGTCGGACGACCCACACGGACAAGTATAACGCCACCCTCAGAGCCGTGTGTGTCGTCGTCAGTTGTTCTTAACGTTTTTGACCGTACGACGCCGTTGTCCATCGTCGGACGACCCACACGGACAAGTATAACGCCACCCTCAGAGCCGTGTGTGTCGTCGTGAGTTGTTCTTAACGTTTTTGACCGTACGACGCCGTTGTCCATCGTCGGACGACCCACACGGACAAGTATAACGCCACCCTCAGAGCCGTGTGTGTCGTCGTGAGTTGTTCTTAACGTTTTTGACCGTACGACGCCGTTGTCCATCGTCGGACGACCCACACGGACAAGTATAACGCCACCCTCAGAGCCGTGTGTGTCGTCGTGAGTTGTTCTTAACGTTTTTGACCGTACGACGCCGTTGTCCATCGTCGGACGGCCCACACGGACAAGTATAACGCCACCCTCAGAGCCGTGTGTGTCGTCGTGAGTTGTTCTTAACGTTTTTGACCGTACGACGCCGCTGTCCATCGTCGGACGACCCACACGGACAAGTATAACGCCACCCTCAGAGCCGTGTGTGTCGTCGTGAGTTGTTCTTAACGTTTTTGACCGTACGACGCCGCTGTCCATCGTCGGACGACCCACACGGACAAGTATAACGCCACCCTCAGAGCCGTGTGTGTCGTCGTGAGTTGTTCTTAACGTTTTTGACCGTACGACGCCGCTGTCCATCGTCGGACGGCTCACACGGACAAGTATAACGCCACCCTCAGAGCCGTGTGTGTCGTCGTGAGTTGTTCTTAACGTTTTTGACCGTACGACGCCGCTGTCCATCGTCGGACGACCCACACGGACAAGTATAACGCCACCCTCAGAGCCGTGTGTGTCGTCGTGAGTTGTTCTTAACGTTTTTGACCGTACGACGCCGTTGTCCATCGTCGGACGACCCACACGGACAAGTATAACGCAACCCTCAGAGCCGTGTGTGTCGTCGTGAGTTGTTCTTAACGTTTTTGACCGTACGACGCCGTTGTCCATCGTCGGACGGCCCACACGGACAAGTATAACGCCACCCTCAGAGCCGTGTGTGTCGTCGTGAGTTGTTCTTAACGTTTTTGACCGTACGACGCCGTTGTCCATCGTCGGACGGCCCACACGGACAAGTATAACGCCACCCTCAGAGCCGTGTGTGTCGTCGTGAGTTGTTCTTAACGTTTTTGACCGTACGACGCCGTTGTCCATCGTCGGACGGCCCACACGGACAAGTATAACGCCACCCTCAGAGCCGTGTGTGTCGTCGTGAGTTGTTCTTAACGTTTTTGACCGTACGACGCCGATGTCCATCGTCGGACGGCCCACACGGACAAGTATAACGCCACCCTCAGAGCCGTGTGTGTCGTCGTGAGTTGTTCTTAACGTTTTTGACCGTACGACGCCGTTGTCCATCGTCGGACGGCCCACACGGACAAGTATAACGCCACCCTCAGAGCCGTGTGTGTCGTCGTGAGTTGTTCTTAACGTTTTTGACCGTACGACGCCGCTGTCCATCGTCGGACGACCCACACGGACAAGTATAACGCCACCCTCAGAGCCGTGTGTGTCGTCGTGAGTTGTTCTTAACGTTTTTGACCGTACGACGCCGCTGTCCATCGTCGGACGACCCACACGGACAAGTATAACGCCACCCTCAGAGCCGTGTGTGTCGTCGTGAGTTGTTCTTAACGTTTTTGACCGTACGACGCCGTTGTCCATCGTCGGACGGCCCACACGGACAAGTATAACGCCACCCTCAGAGCCGTGTGTGTCGTCGTGAGTTGTTCTTAACGTTTTTGACCGTACGACGCCGCTGTCCATCGTCGGACGACCCACACGGACAAGTATAACGCCACCCTCAGAGCCGTGTGTGTCGTCGTGAGTTGTTCTTAACGTTTTTGACCGTACGACGCCGCTGTCCATCGTCGGACGACCCACACGGACAAGTATAACGCCACCCTCAGAGCCGTGTGTGTCGTCGTGAGTTGTTCTTAACGTTTTTGACCGTACGACGCCGCTGTCCATCGTCGGACGGCCCACACGGACAAGTATAACGCCACCCTCAGAGCCGTGTGTGTCGTCGTGAGTTGTTCTTAACGTTTTTGACCGTACGACGCCGCTGTCCATCGTCGGACGACCCACACGGACAAGTATAACGCCACCCTCAGAGCCGTGTGTGTCGTCGTGAGTTGTTCTTAACGTTTTTGACCGTACGACGCCGCTGTCCATCGTCGGACGACCCACACGGACAAGTATAACGCCACCCTCAGAGCCGTGTGTGTCGTCGTGAGTTGTTCTTAACGTTTTTGACCGTACGACGCCGCTGTCCATCGTCGGACGGCCCACACGGACAAGTATAACGCCACCCTCAGAGCCGTGTGTGTCGTCGTGAGTTGTTCTTAACGTTTTTGACCGTACGACGCCGCTGTCCATCGTCGGACGACCCACACGGACAAGTATAACGCCACCCTCAGAGCCGTGCGTGTCGTCGTGAGTTGTTCTTAACGTTTTTGACCGTACGACGCCGCTGTCCATCGTCGGACGACCCACACGGACAAGTATAACGCCACCCTCAGAGCCGTGTGTGTCGTCGTGAGTTGTTCTTAACGTTTTTGACCGTACGACGCCGCTGTCCATCGTCGGACGGCCCACACGGACAAGTATAACGCCACCCTCTGAGCCGTGTGTGTCGTCGTGAGTTGTTCTTAACGTTTTTGACCGTACGACGCCGCTGTCCATCGTCGGACGACCCACACGGACAAGTATAAACGCCACCCTCAGAGCCGTGTGTGTCGTCGTGAGTTGTTCTTAACGTTTTTGACCGTACGACGCCGCTGTCCATCGTCGGACGACCCACACGGACAAGTATAACGCCACCCTCAGAGCCGTGTGTGTCGTCGTGAGTTGTTCTTAACGTTTTTGACCGTACGACGCCGCTGTCCATCGTCGGACGACCCACACGGACAAGTATAACGCCACCCTCAGAGCCGTGTGTGTCGTCGTGAGTTGTTCTTAACGTTTTTGACCGTACGACGCCGCTGTCCATCGTCGGACGACCCACACGGACAAGTATAACGCCACCCTCAGAGCCGTGTGTGTCGTCGTGAGTTGTTCTTAACGTTTTTGACCGCACGGCGCCGCTGTCCATCGTCGGACGGCCCACACGGACAAGTATAACGCCACCCTCAGAGCCGTGTGTGTCGTCGTGAGTTGTTCTTAACGTTTTTGACCGCACGGCGCCGCTGTCCATCGTCGGACGACCCACACGGACAAGTATAAACGCCACCCTCAGAGCCGTGTGTGTCGTCGTGAGTTGTTCTTAACGTTTTTGACCGTACGACGCCGTTGTCCATCGTCGGACGACCCACACGGACAAGTATAACGCCACCCTCAGAGCCGTGTGTGTCGTCGTGAGTTGTTCTTAACGTTTTTGACCGCACGGCGCCGCTGTCCATCGTCGGACGACCCACACGGACAAGTATAACGCCACCCTCAGAGCCGTGTGTGTCGTCGTGATTTGTTGTTAAATTGATTTGTGTCATCATTGTGATGATATGCCGGTAAAAATGTGTATGTGAGAAAATAAACTTCGGATTTTGTAATGAAGTTTTTAGCCAAACAGATATACAGCCAGCGTCAGCTTGACTTTATTAGCAACATTTGAAAAATACTCAGTCAGTCAGTCAGTCAGCGAGTGAGTGAGTGAGTGAGTGAGGCTGAGTTTGCTGGCTACTGAACCTGCTGTGTGTTAGCTATCAATGTTTCTTTGCGCCTGATTCGAGCACCCGTCGCCGTCTTAGCTATCGTATTCGCACGGCTAACATGAAACCAGGGGCGTTAGCTAGCGTTCTACGCCAGGAGGGTAGGTATAACGTCGTGTTGAAACGAAAACTTTGAGGCCGTTTAGAAACGTATTCTAAAGTCGGTTAAAAGTGCGCGTCGTTTGATGTCTGTTGAGAAATTTCGGGAGGGGACATATCGACTCGGTATTCCTTGACTTGGTATAGCGACCCCCACCCCCTGGATGAAGCGGCCAGCTTGAGATGCTTTTATGTGGCACGCATCGGTGTTTGTATAAAAGATATATATGTATTTTGGACGGTGTTTTTGTTGTATGCCTCCTATATCATTTTATCGTAAGTGTGAAGATGATAATATTGACATATTTTGTAGAATGATGATTAAAAGTCGAACCATTATGCCCGGTTGTTGTTGTTGTTGTTGTTGTTGTTATGTTGATTTAGCCGGTTGTGACAGAAATCAAACTCTGCGTGGGCGAGTCTGAGGTTTGAGACTAAGAACGTCAATTCTATTGTACTAGTAGGTACTACCAAGAATGGATGATGTCCACCTTGCAGAAGAGTGTGCAACTGCTTGGGCTGTCCTCAATCAGGGGTCGGGGTTTAAGCGAGAGATTAACAATAAAGTATGCTTCAGAACACATTCCCCCCTTAAACAAGGGGGGTTACAATTTGTTCCTAGCATTACTGCGATAATAAACGCAACGCGTGCCGGGTACTTTCTTTAATACACAGAATGTACCCAGTTGCACACTTTTGTTATAAAGAGTGATCATCCACTCTTGGTACTACCAGGAGTACATATGATGCTCTTTAACAAGAGTGTGCAACTCTGTGAGTTCAACAGGGTACAAAATGTGCCGCCGGGTGTTGCGTTTTTAACTGACCCTCCTTTATTTGGAGGAAGTCGCTGTGATATACAAAACCGTAAATTAAACTATAAGGGAAGAAATTTCGATGCCGGATACATAAAGTGCCACGGGTCGGACAGGTTGTACCCCCGTCTAAATAAGGGGAAGTTGACCAAAATTCAACGCGTGCCTCGGTATATTCTTTGCTACACAGAATGTGCCCAGTTGTATACTCTTGTTGAAGTATGCATCAGCCACTCTTGGTACTGCCATGATTTGATAATGACTCTTTAGACAAGGGTACAACTTTGAAATATGCTGCATGGCATTCTATGTACCAGCTCTCGTTGCGTTTTTGCCCTTACCCCCTGATGTTAGACCCCAAGAGCGAGGTACCTCTCCCCCCGTTGATTGAGGGGGGTATTAGCACATGCATCTTGTGCTGATTCCCCTCCTCATCCCTCAATCAGGGGGACCTCGCCGTTGGGACCATGTGACGTTTCATGGATATAATGCAGATTGTGGCCAAATGTCACACTATTATTATATACTGTAGAAAGGAATGTACCCAACGCGCGTTGCGTTTTTAGTCGACTCCTCTTATTCAAGAGTACGGTTATTTCCTTAACACCTATGTTTACTATGTGGTTTGTTTATGTGGCGACCACAGTCTGCCAATTAACGAGGGTCGGGCTAAAGTACAACGCACGATGATACATTTTGTACCATGTGAAACCTGAGTAGTTTCAAACTCTTGTCAAAGAGTTGATCATCCACACTCTTGGTAATGCTGATACTATAGCGTGTGTATAGCGCAGGGTTGGACACCCAAAAAAACCAACGGAAAAAAACGCTTTTTTCGGCTTTTTCCGTTTTTCCCAGGGGGGGGGGAACGGAAAAAGTGCTTTTTTACGGCTTTTTCCGTTTTTCCCAGGGGGGGGGAACTGAAAAAACCGGAAAAACTTATTATAATCTCAGTAAATTACTCCCAAAACAGCGACAAAGCATCGCAGAAACCGAAAGAAATTTTGGTTTTTTTTGCATGCTCCTGTCATCGCGAAGCGAAGGCCGATGTACTGGGAAGGATTCAGTGCGGATCCAGGAAACGCTAAAATGACGGACTGCATGAGATACAGTGGGTGCAGCTCTTGCGAGCAAAGCGAGCCGCAAACCAAACGCCATTTTAGTGCCAAAAACCTTTAAATTTCACAATCTTCGTTGTCTCCCCATCGGATGATCCGCCAGTAGGCGAAATTGTTGGATACATGCGGCGGCGTCCTAAACTTTTAGGAAAACCCAGACGAAAACATCATGTTTACAGGTTCTAAATTCAACGACACTTGAAGTGGACGCAGGATGCGTGGGGTTGTGTCTCCTGTCACCCCAGCAGTCCAACGGTGCTAAAAAGTATTGCGATACAAACGGTTTCGTAAGCAAACCGGAATTCCCAGTTGCATACCGGCTACTGTATACTTCTTTAATCTTAAAGTGATTGCAATATCTATTTAAGATTTTTGTGTTTCTCTTTGATGCAGCAACATTATTGCTGATGTATGCCGTGTTTAGTTCAGAACCGAACTTCAGATCGATATCATTGTTCGTGTATCAAGGAAACTACAAAAATCCTGTTCGCAGAGTTTTGCCGGACTCAACCCTGCAAGTTTGTGGCTACCTTAGCTCTGCGTATGCACATTTTTAAGTATATGACAGCTGTGTTAGTGTGTGCAGTATGCATATCGTCATGTGTTATCAAATGTTGATACTTTATAAGATAGTCGTTTGATTGTCCCAAAGGCATTTTTTTCAATAGACAAAGCATCCACCAACGGTTTAGCGGTTGCGGAAGCAGTAATACATGATTTTCTATTTTTTTTTTCGTTTTTTGCGGAAAAAACTGTTTTTCCGGTTGATTCAAGTTTCCAGAAAAAAACCAACCCTGGTGTTTAGTTACTTAATTGCTATCAATACTGGTGGTGGACGTCAGAGTGTGTTTGTTCGATTATTTACTTATGTACTTAGGGTTCTTGGGATTTGTGTGCCGATTCGTGTATAAATACTAGTATTTTACTGCATAGCCGTTTCTTTGAGATATCTGGGCAGAGGGTACAACAACGTCGTTGTACCAGTTTTACAAGGTCGGACAGGTCCGGTCTCGATACATCTCGGTTTTCAGCTGGGCTCGATTTTGGAGACACGGCGATCTGGAGACCTGTGTAAATGATGGTAGCTTACAGTTACAAAATAGGTTCTTGGGCCGATGATACCTTTAGGGGCGTAACAGTGCATTAAGCGTATATATTTCTAAGCCTAAGCCTAAACAAAAAAATGTAATCCAGAATCTAAACGTACTCTTTTATAGACCCACCAGAAACCTGGACGCCACTTAAAGTAACAATGTGCCGGTTCTTGTATACTTTTCCCATATGTAAGGTTATGACTGAGGCTTGAACTTAGGCTTAGGCTTAAGTAATGGCGCACAGGCGAAGGCTTAGGTTAAGGTATTTTTTCCAAATTTCAGCCTAAGTCTAAGCTTAGTCTTGTAGCGGTGAGTGTACAACGGCCATCAAAAGCTAAATTACGTTTTCATTCTTGACCCAACAACAACAACAACCGGAGAACTAGCAAGTTTAACCAAGGAAGTTGTTAGCTGGAACTGAAACAAGTTAAAGCATTGCAGCTTGGTACATGAGTTTAACTCTGTTTTACAGGATTATTTATGCTTGAAACGTTGATGGTCGCCTGTAGGTGGTCTTATGGTTTCGCCAAAAACAACAAAACTCGTACCGTGGCCAAAATAAATTTATTGACAGTTTCCGGGGTTTGTTCCAGTAGAAAAACCCCCCGATAGTACTTACAGTGCACTTGGCTCCAGATAGTACTTACAGTGCACTTGGTCAAAACGAAGTAAGTATTTTTGACCCTCTGAAGTAAGTATATATGTTTTTATTAGTGGTTCGAGTTATGCTAGGGCATGTTAGATGTAATTGAGAAGACTTGACTGGTAATAAATCATGAAGTAAACGTGGATTAAAATATTGAAATATGTGTATTTTGTGTAGTAATTAGAAACATTTAATATACTGGCCGGGTTTCTGAAATTTTACTTAAGAGAGTATTTTAATTTGTTTTCGGTCGTGTGGCCAGAAGGGTCCATGGACGGCATCCAGTTCCGTCCGTAGAAAAAGTCCAACGAAAGTTTTTGTCGTCCCAGCTTATAAGACGTGTGGATTGACCGTTTGCCATGGTTAAAATGGTGGTGTGAGGACTCGGTGTCCGATCTGCGGTGTCTTGTAATGTGGTTTTGCTGTGTTTTGTTTTGTCAAATTGGTTTCAAGACAACGTGCATGCAGTTGTTGTTGTTTTTTGACCTATTTTTGACGAAATTAGTTGCGTATTCGGGTGGTTTTCAGACGGCAGGAGTGGTGCTTTTAAAGATGATACTGACTGACTTGCTGGTATGACCTCGAAAAAAAGTTGGTCAAGTTTGTTACTTGAGGTGAACGGTTGTACTTGTAGTGTTGCTAGTCGTGGTTGAATGCTTCTGGGTGTATATTTTTGTTGTTGTTGTTGTTGGTGGTGGTGGTGGTGTTGCTGTTGTTGTTGGTGTTGTTGTTGTTGTTGGTGGTGGTGTTGGTGGTGTTGTTGTTGTTGGTGGTGGTGGTGTTGTTGTTGGTGGTGGTGGTGTTGTTGTTGTTTTTTGCTGCTGAATGTTGCTGTTGTTGATGTTGGTGGTTGTGTTGTTTTTGCTGTTGTTGTTGTTGTTGTTGTTGTTGTTTTTTGCTGCTGAATGTTGCTGTTGTTGATGTTGGTGGTTGTGTTGTTTTTGCTGTTGTTTTTGCTGTTGTTGTTGTTGTTGTTGTCTTTATTGATATATCCCGAATCCATAATCGAAAGTTATTTGACTAGCGACTACACTTGAGCAGGTGTGATAACTGATCAGTTTTCGGCGCTGGAATATAATAGCAAAATTATAAATAAAGTTCTATTTTAGCTTTGAATTTAGTTTGTGACTTACAGCTGTATGAAATTTTAACATCATAGAGATTAGATGTACTAATGCATGTGTTACAACAACGCATTCAAATAATTTTTATTTCAGGGTGCAAAGCGGAACTGGATTATACCGGAATTGAAATCGGAAGCGGAATCGGAACTATAAATTTTGTGAGTATACGGATAATTTGTGTTTACAAGTATAATATTATTAATTTAGGGTGTCTGTTGGCTGGCAAAAATTATAAAAAATGTCGCATGAACAAATTGGTAATCCTTTTTGTAGCTGTGTAAAGCTGAACTACAGCCGATTATTTTGGTAAGTTAACTCATCGAAAAAAGTGAATAGATAAATGATGCAGTATTTTTATGCAACATATCACAACAAGTAGGCCTATAATTAAAAAGTCACAATTCCGATTCCGATTGATTGTGCAATCGGAATCGGAATCGGAACTCGTTTTAAATCGAAATTCTAATCGGAATCGGAATTCCGGTTGCACCGTGTTTTATCCCTAACAGTTGTAATGAAGCGTGTGTATTGTATAGAATACTTTTTTGTTTCGCTCTGAAATTGAAAAAATTCTACATTTTTTGAAAATTGACAATTTTAATATTGCAGTTGAACAATTTAGTTAATAATTTGCTGATGATTAGTATTTAGTAATCAGTTATGACGTCATTATGGTTCCAAATGGTTGGTAGTGCTTATCACCAGGTTGAGATAATAGGTTTTCAAACACACGAACCAGTACTTATATGTGTGAGAGTAACCAAAACAATTTGAACGCAATTTTGGCGAGTTACAATATCGTGAAAGTGTAGTGGGATTTTCAATATACCATCCGCTCCCGCTGGTTCAGTGGCTGATCCCTGTAGGGAGACACGTGTAGACTGGTCAGGTCGGCTGTATTGAAATATTTGGCGATACAAATTGTTGTTTCGAAGTGCCAAACGTGTTTTATTGCCAAATAGTTTATTCAATGATATGTCGTGAATCAGGATGGCACCGAATTTACGATTTGACCGAATCCGAATCCGAATCCAGTGTTAATTTGCCGAATCCGAAACCGAATCCAAATCCGAATCCTGCATGTTGCCAATTTCAGATATATCTATAATTATTGTTTCAGAATATCAACGCAATGCCAGCCGTATAACTTTTAGTACGTTAATATATTTCGTCCCGACGTCAGTTCTGAGAATTCTCACCTGAAATAAACAAATCTATAATTATTGTTTCAGAATATCAACGCAATGCCAGCCGTATAACTTTTAGTACGTTAATATATTTCGTCCCGACGTCAGTTCTGAGAATTCTCACCTGAAATAAAAAATCTTTTGTTCGAATATGATGCCAGCCGTATAACTTTTAGTACGTTAATATATTTCGTCCCGACGTCAGTTCTGAGAATTCTCACCTGAAATAAAAAATATTGATTTTTGCAGCAAGGTATTTAAAAATTTTATTGGTTAAAAATTAAAAAACAAACATATTGCCGAGCTTTGATGGATTCGGCGTTTGAATTCGGCTTTTCCACAACCGAATCCGAATCCGAATCTCAAATTTTTGCCGAATCCGAATCCAAACCTTTGTCGCGACCCTGTCGTGAATACGTGAAAAACTAAGACGAACATTTTAAATTTTACAAAGTTGAAATGTTAGTAAAACTTCTCTTTAAAAGGTGTAATTTTTCTAATCGAAAACGTATCCGTCCCAGCCGGACAACATTTGTGGATCCGCCACTGCACCGGTTTGAAGCTTACAGACCTATTGCCAGCTGGTGATAAGTAACTGCAGTCAGTTGTGGTATGCCGTTCTTTATTGTAACGGGCACAAGAGTCCGATATATCATATAATATAACTTAAATTATCTCATTATTAATAAAAATACATTTACCCTTCTTTTGAATATACTTTGTAAAGTATTTACCCACCAGTATATACTCGGTTGCAGTTCCATCTGACGTCATCAATTGATCACTATGTGTTCCGGATCAGCATGATGTATTCGATAGTAACTCTTTTGTCAGGGTCTACTAGTCAGTTTTACACACATCGTCCCGGTTTGACGGTCACAAAGCAATAGACAGATATACATATAAAAAACATAACATAAAAACATCTAATCAGGCGGTTGGCTTGACCTACTAGAGCCATCCCTAATGCTTGCCGGATTATTTACGAAGGGTTGATTATCTGGATCCACCGTTGACGTCCGGTTGCCCCTCCGTTATATTATTTGTTGTTGCAAAATGAGTAGATTTGGATTTAATCACACCTGTACACAGGGTATACTAAAACTGGAGCCACCCTTTCTGTTATAAATTTTTTGGGGGTCATTTTGGACTTGAATATATTATTAAACGTAAACATATACTAGTCAGCCGGCCTTGCGCAATGCGCCAATCTTAGCGAATGCTTCAACAATCTGCATGCAAATTTTCTTTTCACAAAACAATCACGTTTCTGTTCGCAGAAAATATTTGTAAACAAAATGTAATGCTGGAATGTTGCCCGAAATACGTATGTGGGGCATTCTAGTTTTAATGATATAGACATACATATATTTATATATATATACACTGTTGAACGCTGTATTGTGTCGTGTTGCCAGCCAAATGTTATGCACATCACGCGACGTTCGTTGTATTACTGTCTAGGACCAGTGATAGTGAACAACGAAAAAACGTTTCACATCATTACGCAGGATCCGTCAAAAATTGGTGCAATTAAAATATTAATTACGTCACCGTCAGGCAAAACAATCGAAGCGTTGATTGAACAAACTGATAAAGGATTTAAGGTAAGTACGACCGCGTTGTTATTGTTGTTGTTGTTGTTGTTGAGGTGATTTCAGTTAGTTTGCTCGTTGTTCGGCAACGGTTGTGCTAACTGTCAAAAACAAGGCACGATGAAATGGATATTAGTTTACCGGGATACGGATGGTGAATTGTCTAACCGGAATCGGTTACTAATCGGATGGTACCATATAAACTTGTTTGCTGTTGTGAAACTATTTCAGGCAGGACAAAATTTATTGTTAGTGTGAAGTTAACATTTTTGCGTCAGCGTGTCAAACCCGTATCTGGTAGGTTCATACCGGATACCGGATAACCATGTCATATTTTTGCCGGATAATAAACTGGATCCTCGTACGTGGGTCGCGCGTTGTTGTAAAAGGCGTAGCCAGGGACCAGGATGAAACCGGATATCCCACACCTGTAAAAATTGACATCCGGTTCCGGGTTCAACTCTATATTAAATCATTGGTTATAACGAGAAAATCGTAGCGAGTTTTCCTCGAAATAATGAAATATGTAAGTATACTATGAATTACTGTTAATTACGTATACCAAAGTCCTTGTATGAATAGAATAATAACAGTGCCGGCGCAGGCAGGGTTGGGAGCTCCCCCCAAATTCCAGGGTGGGGCCCCCCAAACTCGCGAGCGAAGCGAGCGAAAAGCCAGACGCATTTTAAAACTTAAGCGGTTTTTGTTTCAACCGGTCAGGGTGGGGAGCCCCTTTAGGTGTGCCCCCCAAATGGGGAGTACGAGGGTTGGCTCCTCCGGCCCTGAACAATAACATATAGAAAATAACGTTATACTGCTAAATTAGCGTAGTTGACGAAATATAGCCTTAAATATACAGCTCTGGCAATCTTCGGTGTCTTTACCGGTATTCGGTTGAACCGTTATACGATGGTTGGGTTCTTTTAACTCAAAAGTAGTAAATTTTCAACCTCGTCAACTGTATGTAACTCAGGATTGAAATATGCTCACAGAACGTAGTCTGGTTACCGAAGTCCTTGGCTACCTACGCCCCTGACTATTCTAGCTGTTTTGTGGCCGATAGCTGCCGCGTGTGACGCCAAGATGTTTTTTGTATGCCGCACGCCGCGCTTAGCCATAGTTAAACTAAATCAAGATCGCTTGCGACTCGTGGCAGCGATGACCGCTTGGTAAAGTTTGGTTTAATCCCAAGTTTCATTGCTTATTTGCTCCATTTTACTCACTTAAACGTCTCGTCCAGTCTGAATCAGTAACTCTCCGCTGCTGTTGACACAGTTAAGTTACTGTTGTTGCTTTTGAAGTTACTTTGTTTAAGCTACCGTGATTGTTTGGGGGTATCAACACAAAATAAGGCTAAAAATAGTATTGGAGCGAAATATTGCATGTTTGAGATAGGTAGCGTTATGGTGGCGCTATACGTTTGATGATGTACGGTGCCGTCCGTCACCGGACGTTTGTCGTGCGGCAACGTCCGGTGCCGTCCGTCGCCGTTCTGCGCCGCGTACGTCACCTTGCGGTATCGTACGTGAATCACTGACGTACGCTACCGTATGGCAAAGCGGAAGGCTTTTTTGCGCTGCCCTCGATTGATTTTACACTATGCCGAATTGATTTACTATCACTCAGGTTCGCTTTACGCCTGGCGAAATCGGCGATTACTCAATCGAAATATCACTTGGCGATATGACCGTAACCGAAACGCCACTACGATTGCGTAGTGTTGCGCCTGACGAAATGATTGACTGGGAACGTTCACAGCAGCAACAGCAACAACAGCAGTCTTCCACAGCTGCTGCTGTTGGTTGTGGCGAAGCGACCAGTCCACCGTTTATGTCAAGCGCAGCCACAGCGATGGCAGCGTACGATACCGCAGGCTCACAGTCGACTGTCGCTAGCGGATCGACATTTCCATCGCTGATGGAACCGGCGCTTCCAGCTGTGTCAGCCTACATGGGAAGATTTCAGCGTAGCGGAAGCGTGTCAGATCCGTACGGAGGTCGGGCCGACCCGCCGGGAAACGCTGTGACCCCAAGTCATGAAAAGACGTCGTCTGAGCAACCCCAGACTGCTTGTGATCGGGCTGGATTCCACGGTGTTGGAACAACGCTTGGGACAGGTGGAAGATTTGGCCCGACAGATGAAAGTTGTACTCGGTCGATGGCCGATATGGGAAGTGGGGGTAAGAAGGTTGGCGATGGGAGGAGCGGCCAGGCTGTGTCGTATGCGTTCGATACTCAACCGTTGCCTAAACCGTGGGGTAGTGCGACTGCTGCCCCCACTACAGCTAATCGAATGCAAAGTGCTGAGTTGCCGAATAGACCAGGGCCGTCAAGTGGACCTTCTACTACTTGTGATTTGTCGGCAGAAAATGTGGCGTCAGTAAAGAAAGCGCCTCTGGCACAGCGAAATGTAGCTTCGTCGGCGAAATCGTTTGGAGGGCAGCGGGTTAGAGATTCAAGTTGTGTGAAACGGACACCCCTTGCGAGCTCGAATCAGTCAAGAGCCGCCACGGCCGCTCCTAGCGGAGGTAGCGCTAGCTCACGACAAAGTAGGCCCATAGCGACTGGCCTTGGCGATTGGAACGCAGCAAGACCCCTGCCAGCAACGACAACAGCAGGCTATGATCGAATATTTCAGCTCAATCAAGATGTTTATTGTAGTGATAGCGATGATCCGTCGACAAGTGGTCTACAGTCTTCAACAGCATCAACTACAGCTGGTGTCGCCGCCCAACAGTCTTTGGATGATATTTGCTCTTCTGGTACTGAGCACGATGTTGAATTTGATGCTCGACTATTTGGTGAAACCACCAGTTCTGGCCCAGTCAGGAGGCGCCAAGGCGGCCCACAGCCACTTGCCCATCCAGGTCTCAATGCTCAAAATACGTCGCCGTTCAAACACAATACAACCATAGGGAATGAGCAGTATGCGAAGCATGCGGAAGCGAAATATCGGCAGCAACAAAAACAACAAAAACAACAACAACAACAACAACAACAACAACAACAACAACAACACCAAATACAACAACCACTACCTCAACATAATTATCCGTCACTGAAAACTCAACTTCGACTCGACCAACAACAACAACAACCTCAACAAAGGCAACAGCTACAACAAAAACAACAACAACCACAACAACCACAACAACAACAACAACAACAACAACCACAACAACAACAACCGCAGCAACATCAACCTTTGCAGCAACAGCGACAACAGCCACAGCAAACACAACAACAACAACAGCAACAACAACAACAACAACAACAACAACAACAACAACAACAACAACAACAAAAACGAGTATCAATCGATCCAAAAACACACAGGGAATTTGACGATTCGCTGTCACACGACTGCAAACAGAGCGAAACTTTGAAAGTCCCACCGCGACAAGAAGAGCAGAGTTCTGCTGGTACAAGTCAAGAACAGCCACCAATCGTTTCAAGCATAATGCCGTCAAAACAGCATCGAATTTCGCCAAGTCGCTTAAGAGAAAGATCGGAAGAAAGACGGAGACCGGACCGGATACTGGGATCACAGGAAGATGAGCACTTACGACACCAGCAAGGAGCTACTCGGAAGGATAGTGGGTCAAATTTGAAGCACCAAGCGTCACCTGGTAGGGGTATGCCATCTACGATGACGTCAGAAGAGGTATTGTCGTCAGCGCAACCACCTGGAATGGGAAGTGAATCGTTGAACCAAGGAGAGAAGACCGGTTCAGTAGAAGAAGGTGGGATTGGGTCCAGAGTTGCTGCAGGCGGTGGTGGTGAGGACCACGATGGCCTCGAACGCCGTGGATCAGATGCGTTGCCTGCACGATGCTCAGAGTATACGTCGCAAGAAGCGAGTTCTGCGCCAGCAAACCCAGCCCGAGTAAGGGCGTACGGCGACGGACTGACCAAAGGCCTCGCTAATGATCCCGCAGTGTTCTGTTTGGACACCCGAGGAGCAGGTCGTGGGAATATAGCATTGGCGATTGAAGGATCAGGCAATTCAAGGGTACAGTGTTACGATAATGGCGACGGGACTTGCACGGTAATGTATAAGCCGACCCGTCCGGGTGACTATACGATCAAGGTACAGTTTGACGGAACAGATATTCCAGGAAGTCCGTTTACGTCGATTATTGAACCGCGACCGGAGTTGGCGGCTGGCTCTGTGCGAGCAAATCAGCCCGGCGGCACCGCTCTAGGACGCAAATCAGGTGACAGCGAATTATCATCGTCATCGCCGTCTTGTTCTCTATCAGCCGGTGCTCAAAAGTCTGGCAATAGCTCGAGTCCGACAAATTCACGCCTGGCTACGGCCACAACTAAAGCAACTACTTTGTCGCCAACGACTAGGAGCCCACTTCAAAGCAATGAGAATCTAACCTGCTCGACCGCTAGCGCAGGTCATACGGGACAGACCAGTGCATATCCGAAACATAATACTGCTCAAAGTTATGGTACTACTGAATTTCAAAGGTACGAAGGCTTGCAGGAGGGTGGACTGGGTTCCCTACCGCAGTCGGATTATTTTCCACCGAGTAGCTTGAATCCTGTAACGCCGGCAATGACTCTAACTCAGGGATCATTGAGGTCACCAATGCAGATTGGCGAACTGCCTTCGAATGCAAGTCGTACTGCTCACTCTCAGCAAAAGCAACAACAACAACAACAACAACAACAACAACAACCGCAACAACAACAACAACAGCAGCAGCAGCAACAACAACAACCGCATCAACAACAACAACAACAACAACAACAACAACAACAACAACAACAACCGCAACAACAACAACAACAGCAGCAGCAGCAACAACAACAACAACAACAACAACAACAACAACAACAACAACAACCGCGACAACAACAACAACAACCGCAACAACAACAACAACAACCGCAACAACAACAACCACAACAACAGCAACAGCAACAACGATCAATTGGCAAAGATGATGGTAAAATATCGATGGTGTGTTGTTTTGTCACCTTTCTCGTGTAGTATATTTTTAGTTTTTTTTGTTTTGTTGTTATTGTTTTTATATATTTTTAGTGGTCGATGTTTGTGTTGTGTTGTTGACACCAACTGTGGATCGTTTTTGGGATGGTACGCTTACGTCTAGTCAATCGTGCCAAATTGACGTATCACCGGCAGCTGTTCGGATTGGTTAAGGTGTAAAAAATGGTGTAGGGATGTTCGAACGATAATATAAATTGGATTCGGTCTTTGGTGCAGTTTGGGCGTAAGTTCGCTGGGTTTGAGGATGTCATGTATCACACGGTGTAAGCTTTGTAATGCATCTTCCACAGTATCAAGCGGTTACCAGGTAATTTTTGATGCGGTAAGCTGATGGACAATAAAGTCAAATCAGTTTCAGTTGTCAGCAAAGTGAAGTCAAAAACTTCAGTGCGCTGACAACTGAAACTTTTTGGCTTCAGTGTCACGACACTGTGAAAGTCGTTATAATGCATACTTGCTTACGTCTTTCCAAGGCTTAGCCAATTGTGGGGTGGGTTGTTCACGTGTCAAACACCCTTGGGATTTGTTTGGAACACCAAGAACCCTCTCCAGTCCTCGATCCTTAGCTACGCTCGTGGGAGTCCATGCTTTCAGGTGTGTGTGTGTAACCTGGCTGTAATGCATCGTTCACAGTAAAAAATTTCATTTTGCCACCGGAAATAGTACATATATAAGCGTCGGTTAACACGTGTCAAATTTGACAATTTCTAAAAATTGACACGTGTTAAGTAATTTATCCTGGTGGGAAAATGAAATTTTTTATTGTGAACGATGCATAAATCCAAGGGAATTTCAATGGGGCCTCGGTGTTAATCTGTTAGCTAATTTAACTCGAGCCGAAGCCACGAGTTTTTTAATGCCTTTAATGATCAATGTTAGATTAGTGGTCTATGGTTGATGTGACATAAAGCACATTTTGTTTCGTATGTTGTCTGTTTGCTTTGTACGGTTCCTTTTATATGTTGTTATGTAATTGTTTTTTAGCAAATTTTGACAGTGTTTTTAGTCGTTATTGGGTTGCACTTTTGTATTATTTATGTATGTAACATTGTGTTATGTTTTGTTGCATTCAGTATTGCACTGTATTCGTTGTATAGAATGAGTTAGCAGTAACACGGTGGCGTTCGAAGTATAGGGGTCAGACTTGCATATCTGCATGCAGTCCTCGCGAGTTATGATGGTCGGGGGTCCTGACCCTTGGGGCGGGGCTCATGGGGTATTTACGGTTGTGGTTTCGGGTTCAGAATACTTTAAAATCGTTTTAAAGAGGACATTGTAACCGTAATTGATATACGGGTTGGCGAACGCAATTCCTTGCAAGTCCAAAAAATTTCAAGTTATCGACACTGACGTAAAAATGAAAAATCGAAGCTATTACGTAATAAATTAATTTCAATTAAGTAAAAACGTATTATATACGATTGCACGACTCAAATACGTATCAACAGTGCACAAACTAAGATACTATATATGTATCCGGTCGCATGTTCGGTTCCGGTAAAATATTCACTATCCGGTTCCGGTATGCAGTAAATATAGATGTGGTCACTGCTTGACCGGAATTTGGCTCCGGCATTTTTTATATTGTGTAGTTGTCGCTGTCCGGTCAAAGTATGTTATGGTGTTGAATACATTTTTCACCCGATTTTTCGGTATTTTCTGGAACTTTAGGGTTCGTTCAAAAATCTAAGTGCCCGTATTTATTAGTCGAAGTCGTATTTATTAGTCAGGGTGACGTCATTATTTTTGATGACGTGAGTTTTAGCCAGGTAATATATGCACCAGGTGTTGGGACTTACAATATACACAGAATTTGCCACCAGGATGTGCCGGATATTCGGATGCTGTATTTTAACTGGTTTCGTACACAGTAACAATTCTATATACTTGTAAGTAGCAGCGTTGCACAGCGAATGGTATAATTTAGTTCGCATTATTTTTTGTTACATTTGATGTATTTGTAAGTCCGTTGTTTATATGTATATATACATATATATAGCAGGATGCAAAGCGGATCTGGATCATATCGGAATCGAAATCGGAACAACAGCAAATTTATACCGGAATCTTCTGGATCGGAATTGGAACTACAAAATTTGTGACTATACGGATAATTTGTATTAACACGTATAAACAGTTTCATAGATAAATGATGCAGAATATTTATACAAATTATCACAGGAAGTAGGGCTAAAATTAAAATGTGGAAATTTCGATTCCGATTGATTGTGCAATCAGAATCGGAATCGGAACTCGTTTTGAACCGGAATTCTAATCGGAATCGGAATTCCGATTGCACCCTGAACACAAACATATATACATACATTTATATTTAAGTGTGACTGCAAACAAGCTGGGTACCTATTTATTGTTTTTGCAATACATTAAACCAGTTAGCCAGACACACCTTCTGCACGGGATATTTTGCTTATTCTTCTTCAAGCAAAAAACATTTATTCTTTGTTTGTTTACATCGAAAATGTTACTTTTAGTATTTTGTAAATATGTATAGAATGATTGATTTGAGAATCTAAACTTTTTAATATTGACTGAAACGGGCTGTAAGCTAAAATGGACAACTGGGCGACACTGTGCGTCGACTGTATACCAACCATATATTTTGGGGCCAAAAATATGCTCAAGACTGTTGTTGAAACCCCCGTGTTGATTTTGTGTGATTTAAAATTTTTTAACTTGAATTTCAGGGGTCTTTGTCGACTCCACGTCAGAATTTACAGTAAACGCACGTTCACTGTTAACATCGGTAACAACAACAACAACAGCAGCAGCAACAACAACAACAGCAGCAACAACAACAACGCCAACAGCAGATGGCTCCACTTCTGTGTCTTCCATCCACGCGCCACGCCCCCCACCTGCTCATCGAAATTCAACTACGCTCCGTGGGACTATTGGGACCCCTCCGACACGGGTGCGATGTATTGTGCATTCGCCTTCCGGTCGAATTTTAGAAGCTCCGGTTCACGATAACGATGATGGGACGTACGTTGTGTCGTATACCCCGTTTGAAGAAGGTGGGTTTGAGATGATGCTAAGTTTAAGTAAGTGTGTAAGAATGAGTTTATTCGTAAGCCTAAGCCTAAGCCAAGCAAAAAAAATTAGTCTAAAGCTTGAGCTTAATGTTTTCTAGTCCCACAGAAAAACGTTCCGCCCCTGATGTTCACATGGGCCGCACCTACAACCAGTTATCGGTACGTTTTCAAACGAGCAAATTACGGTATTTACTATTAAGAAATGTAAAAAAATGTAAACCGTTTAGAAATAAATGTACAGTTTGGTTCTGTGGCTAACCCGACTGTAGACAGCTGCTATACACAATTCGGAATACGACTCAAAGCCTAAGGCTTAGCCGAAGCCTAAGCATTAACCGAAGACTAACTTTTAGAGAATCGATAGCCTGTTTGAAATGATTTTTGCTCGGCCGTTTGAGACCAGTTTAGCGGCCGAGCAAAAACCATTTCAAACAGGCTATCGATACTCTAAAAGTTAGTCTTCAGTTAAAGCTTAGGGTTCGGCCTAAGAATTAGGCTTTGAGTCGTATTCTGGATGGTCTTAGTGGTGAAGTTACGGTTAGGCATAAGGCGCTTAGGCTTAAAATTGTGAATAGGTTAACGCGTATTGTTGTTGTTAAATCGAAATGTTATGCTTTCTTGCCGTAGGTCGACGGTCGGCATTGTTCATATAGTCCATACAGGATAGCGCCAGCATAAGGGAATGAAGCATGATTTCAGGCGCATATCACATCGATGTATCGTACGACAACATTCCAGTGCCTGGGACACCTTGTGCTGTCATTGCGACGCCTGGATTCGACTCAACACGGTGCAAAGCGCACGG
>JASANG010001288.1:0-205000 GCA_030248215.1 Enoplolaimus lenunculus | reverse complement strand
GGTTTAGGTTTAGGCTAATGTTTAGACGAAGGTTTAGGTTTTGGCAAACATTCAGACGTACACCAATGTTTAGGTTTAGGGTATGACTTAGGTTCAGACTATGGTTTAGGTTTTGCTGTTTAAGCTTTTAAGCTTGCCAGAGGGAAGGTGTACAAAACCCTGTTGTTTTTGATAATACGTATCGTAATTACGACTGGTTTTCGGCCTTTATGTTCTCTAAGGATGCATCAGAGTTTGGGACGAATCTTGTTCATTGTTTTTTGGTTTTCTGGTTTTTTAGGCATCGATTAGCCATAGAAATTCAGAGCATCCTCTAGAATACACGATCGAAATCTACATATATATTTTGCCTGATTTTATTTTCGTATTTATAATTACAGATTACTAGTACACGTAGTTGCACACATGCGCAACTAGACAAAGACTTTTGCGGCCCATGACTAATTTGTTGCCTGGGCCTCTCGTATTTAAGTGAACGAAGTTAAAAACGCTTTTTTGAAAAGCTGTAACGCTTTACAGATATATGAACACATCTGTAACGCTTTACAGATATATGAAAACATCTGAAACAACAGGTATTCTCTATGCATACTCTTAATTTGCATACGTAACGTGAGCAGAATCTGTTGGAACGCTGCCCAAAATAAGTATGTGGGACGTTCGAGCTTTAATATATAGATTATCTATGAATTATCTACTCGCCTGGCCAGATTTTGTTGTGTACGAAATTATAAAAGTAACCCCTGGTCTGCTAAAACACTGGCTATGCGAGAGTAATTGAGAGTAATTGGCACAGATCCGAGTTGAAAAGTTTAGGTTTGGATTTGCACATACACACAGATATATACATATATACATATATATAACATATATATAATATAGTGTGTGGCGTTTTTAATTAATATAGAATTGTGTAACACTGGTATCGTCATGAAATGGACACGTATCCATGGTTTGGTGTTTTTAATCGAAAAACAATACCGACGAGAACGTTTAATAAAGTAGCAAGTGCAAAAAACCCAGCAAAAAAATTAACAACAGCTACTATAACAACAACAACAACAACAACAACAACAACAACAACAACTGCAACAACAACAGCAGCAGCAAGAACATCAACAACAGCAAGAACATCAATAACGTCGCCAGCTTCAAACACGCTGACTTTATCAAGGCCGAATTCAATTCCAATAGCGAGCAACGAAAATCTTCAACAAGGAGTTGAACTCAACTTATCCGACTCAATTTGTGCAATAAACTCTGGAATGTATCATAAGTGTCAAGTGTATAAGTTGGAGCAAGCCGAAGGCAAAAGCAGGGTTGTCGATAGACGATGGACTATTGACGGTGGGGACACTGCGGTGAGGGAAGGAAAAGAATGTACGTCTGAGCGTGTGAGCAACGATACCGGCGCTACCGGTGGAGGAGATACGGGAGGGGATGAACAAAGAGCTGTGGGACGCCGTTATGTTAAACGTCATAGACGGTTGGAGCGAGGGACGTATGTAATGAGTAGTGGGAATTCGAACGACCAAGAAGGGGTTGGTGGGAAAATTGGAGAGGAAAATGAGGATTTTGGAGAGGTGGGTGGGAAACAAGACGGTGGAAGTAGTCGAATTCACACTGGTGATTCTGAGAAGAATGGCGGTGTGGAAATGGAAACACAAGCTGCGATACGGACGCTGGATCGAGTATTGTCGGACAGCGAATTGATGGATGACAGAGGGTATGGGTGTAAGGGGGATGACAGAGGGCATGGGTGTAAGGGGGATGACAGAGGGTATGGATGTAAGGGGGATGACAGAGGGTATGGATGTAAGGGGGATGACAGAGGGTATGGATGTAAGGGGGATGAGAGAGGGTATGGATGTAAGGGGGATGACAGAGGGTATGGATGTAAGGGGAATGACAGAGGGTATGGATGTAAGGGGGATGACAGAGGGTATGGGTGTAAGGGGGATGACAGAGGGTATGGGTGTAAGGGGGGTGACAGAGGGTATGGGTGTAAGGGGGATGACAGAGGGTATGGGTGTAAGGGGGATGACAGAGGGTATGGGTGTAAGGGGAGGATGGGAAATTAAAATTCTGTCTAAGGGGGTCGCGTAGTAGATTGACTGCTGACCGTAATTTTGAACGGGGGGCCCGGATACCGTAACAGTAGGATGATAGAAAATTTTGTACCGGAACCGGAAAAGGATTTCGACCGGATATATCGTCTAATTTTATCGGGTTTGTGATACTTGAGTCGAGAGCAAAAGTGTATGTTCATTGAATTTGAGAAGTAATTTTGACGTAATTTTTAAGTTGAATGTTTTTGTTTTATTTGTTTCAGTGTATCAAAACTTGAACTTGTTCACTTGCCCAAAAATGCAATCGCAGCAAGATGATAATTGAAAAAATAACCAGTTTTATGAAATTCGGAACCACCACCGTAAATATCCGGTATCCGGTTGGTTGTATCGGGTACCGGAATCAGATGCGGATATTATATTTTTGCCAGATATTATGCCGGTTCCGGCTATCCGGTCGCATCCTCCTGGTACATAGGTTATTGAGACAGATATGATGGATTGGTTGTTGGGCGTTTAATTTGTTTCTTATGCTAAGTGTAAAAACGCGGCGCTACGATCAAAGTTTGATGACGATAGAAAATTAAAATATCTAAAATTTGTCAATTTTACTCAGTTGGTTAAATTTATACTCAAAACGTAGGCAGTTGCAGCGGCGGATCTAAATCTTCCTTGCGGGGTCGACATATACGTTTTGTGTGTTTCAAAATTTTGCATTTTTAGAGCGTTGAGGAAATTTTATAGATATGAAAACCAGGGTGCAACCGGAATTACAATTTACCGGAACCGGAACCGGAATTTGAAAATTTTACCGGAACCGGAACCGCAAAGTGAAAAATGCATTTCACCAAAAATTTCATTTTAATCTTATTTTTTGCTCTATTATTTGTGAAATAACCTTAGTCGAACATAGATATTTATTTTATTTGTTGTATTTTAGATTTTCGTCGTCGACTGAAGTGAAATCCACCATCAATGGCTTATATTCGGAATACAAGTGGCTTTCTAAAGAGATTCTTAAAGATTAGCAAAGTTAAAAAAACGGCCAAATTATAACACCGGAATTTTTAAATCCGGTAAAAATTTACCGGAACCGGAACCGGAAGGTGAAAAAATGCTGGAACCGGAATTCCGGTTGCACCCTGATGAAAACACATCGTGAGCTTTTAATATGAGGGCTGCTCTGGTGAATTGGGTATACGTTTACCATGCTTCCATTGTGAATCCGCCACTCCAGCTCGGCGATTGTTTGTGTCAAAATCGTGTGGAAATTGGTGTTATCTTTACTATCAGCATATTATTAGCTTCACTCTTCAGGCCTTGTTCGGGATGTTCCACGGCTAAGAAGAAGTCATGCGTCATCCAGCGCCGGTCCATGGCAGCTGCCGATACAGCCGTTGTCAATCGGGATACGCACGAAGTCAAATATGCGACCCTGCCAGCAAGGAGTTTACGCCCCCAAGGCGGATATAATGAACGTGCAATTGATACAGAGGGGCTCACACCTGTGACGCTATTCAAAAGCCCACCCGTAGACGATAAAGAAGATTCCGTGTCATATAATCTTAGATCGAGGTCCAAGCCTCGACCGAAATCATATTGTAGTTTTGACGCGTTTACCTATAGTCATTGGCCATCAGTGCCCCCTGTGAAGGATAAAGCGGAAGCATGGGGAAATTCCCAGAGGTGTTTCCCATGGTTCCGGTCCCGGCCGGGCCATTGGAGATGGACGAAGCGGGATGTGGATGCGGTAAGGTCGTATGACGTTACTCCAGGGACGGCTCCGGTGTATAATCGTCATTTTAGGGGTAGTGATGTGGGCTCAAGTGCTACGGGGGTGCCTTTGACAGATGGGACAGCGGAGATGGCGCCGATGATGAATGGAACGTATAGAGCGGTTAATTATTCGGCTAGGTGGAGGAATGAGACACGACGGAGGGTATCATATGGTGATTGTCCTGCCCTTGGCCAACCGGAATGTGGGGCGTTGTTTTATACCGGAAGTCTTTGTCTGAATTATACGAACGTTGTGGGTGATAACGGAGAAGATGATGGTAAAGGTAATAGAGTGGAAGCTGGAGAAGAGGTATTCAACCAGGAATTTGGCGTCGCACAGTCTTTGGAGCATGTGGATTGTGGGTTTGCTGAAGAACGCAATGGTTGTTGTGTGGAAGTAGGGGATACGTGGGAATTGGATAGATTTGGCACTAAGACGTGTGTACATTTTGATCCTACCGTTCGAGAAGCTTGTGATGACAAGGTTGGTGGGCGTGAAGGACGGCTGCAAGGTAGGTCAAACGGTATAGATGAGGGACGTGAAACCAGGGCACAGACAGAAGCAGTGCATTTCAGCAGGACTGAGTCGGTGGTAGCACGAGCGATTGATGCTCAACAGAGTTCGACTGTAAGCAATGAGGGGTCGCCTTCGAGGGATGGACCGTTGTTGCAGCTGATTAAAAGAGTAAGTGACTCTCCGTTGGTTACAAGATGGCATATGGCGAAAGGGAAACCTCCTGCCAGTGGGCCAGAATTACAGGAGTTGGAAGATCTAAATACTACAAGTGGGTCGAGGAAAGACGATGGTTCACGGGTAGCTGGTATGCCTGGGAAAGATTCCGAGTATGTGGGTGGTAGTTGTGCTACTGAGTCTTGGGATAGTTTAGTCGCGGTACCGCTGTATTATACTGAATTTGCAGGCGATCGAGACCAAATTCGGTTGTCTCAGTTGAAATTGAATTGCGTTGAGGGATCATTGGATCACCGAGGCTTGAATAAGTTTGGTTTAGACGGGTCGGTAACCGTTGGACGCATGCAACAGTTGCAGAATTGTGTAGCGAGCCAAAAAGTCGATAAAAGTTTGGAATTCAGCGGAAATACGACTCGAGATCGCTCTTTGTCAGACAAGGCGGATCTGTTGAAGGGTAGCGTCTTAAAGGATGTGGTACTATCTGACATTGATAAAACGACGGCCAATGAGAACGACGTGCGTTTCTTTGCCCAAATCAGAAACAAATTATTGGATGGAAACAATAAGCTGATATCCGATGAGAGTTCTGGAGTTAATTTTAATAGCCACACTGCGTCATTATCCAATGAAAACGCGAAAACCTTGATCAGTGCTAATGAAGAAACTTCATTTGATAGTGTTGAGAAAATGTTAACCAATGAGCAAGCGAAGAATAGTAATGCCGAAAACGTATTAACCACTGACGACGCGATAATCCGTAGTGTTGGTATATTAACCAATGAGAGCATTTCACCGGATTTTGTGAAGAAGCCATCGACGAATGATGACGTTACATTGAACGCGGGGAACGAGACATTGACCAATGAGAATGAACAGTTCGATGGTGCTGAAAAGATATTAACCAGTGAGAATGCAGAATTGGACGTCACCGAAAATGTATTAACCAATAAGAGCGAGAAAATGTTTGCAGATGAATACGCAGACAACCCATTCATCGTCACGAGAAGTCAGTACGCAGTTAGTGAAGCGTGTGTTTATGCGGTGGTTGGTTGCGTCGAGACTAACTTTGCTAACGAAGCGTCGAATTTTATGGAACCGAATGCAGAACTAAGGTACAATGAATACACTGGCGCTGTCGGCTCTGTATCGTTGGCATCATATCCGAATTCCGGTCTGCCGTTCTGTTATCCGGATCCTGTTGAAGAAACGCTGGATTTAGACGAATGTTGTAGTAAGCGTTTGATTAGCTAAGGTTGCTTTGAAAGATTAGACGCTTAGTTGACAGATTAAAAAGTATTTTTTTCCAGAATTAAGATACATTTTTTGTAGTAATTTTGTTAGGATTACCGAATTTGCAAAAAAGTCTGTATTCGTAGTGGAACAATCATGAGGGTTGCGCTGTACTATACTGATCCGAACGCTGCCGCTAGCCGCCGCCTGCCGCTATGCGTTGTTAACAAAAATATAGGCAAAATTTATTTGGTGGCACACGGCGAGTATAGCGCGACCCTAAGAAGTACTGCAAACGTGGCAGATTTTAGGATTTCAGGATTTGAGCATTCATGTATGCTAGGAGTTGGGTGTTAAAAGTGAAAGTTGGTACGCAAGCTAAAATGGTTTAAAACAAATGATTTTTGTGTGCTTACAACTTGTTTTGTAGTTCCAAATTTAAAATTCATTGGTAACGACGGCTACATTGGTGGTATTGTAGTAACGCTGTAGCCGCTAGCGCAGGTCTGTACTATTTATTGGCTTGCTTCTGTCGCTTGTCTCGCTCGCGGACGTTGTTTTTCACCAGGTGAAAAGTATATTTCAAACTCAGAACGGTTTTTGTAACCTAATCTGTGTCAAAACTACGGTGAGGTTGTAACGCGAAGGCTTAAAATTGAGTAAATTAATTTGTTTCGTCGTATTTGTTGAATTATTCATTTTTGAGCATTTCGGCTATAGTGATGAGTTGTGGTTAGAATGTGGGGATCTAATGGACAGCCTTCCCGTGTACCCAGGATGGTTTCAGTGATGAGAGATTGTCCATGAGAAAATTTTCGGAGGGATGTTGTTCCACGATATACCAGAATATGGTGTAGTAATGTGAGAGAGGCACTCTCTGTAGCTCATACGGTTTCTGGTGGTGTATTTATATATCTATCTTGTAGTACCAAATATACAGTATATAGAACCATCGTAGCGAAACGTTTGTATGACGGTGTAGGTCAGTGGTTATAGAGCAGCCGACCGGTAATCACCGTACGTAGTGTGTTCGAACGTCACTGCATCCGCCGGAAAATTTTTGTGAAGGGCACATATATGGTATTGCATAACTTAGAATTATTAACATGACAAAATGTTGTTGTCAGATGTAAGTTCGGTGTATGACCAACAAGGCTGTATTTAATTGGTGTGTGTTTCTAGTTGGGAAGTGAGGGCCAATGTATATAACAGGGACGGAACAGTAGTATAAGCGTATTCCTAAGCCTATGGCGCCTAAGCGTAAAAATGAGCATATGCCTAAGCATATGTCTAAGCTCAAACAAAAAAAACGTAGTCTGAAGCTTAAGTTTATTCTACTGCAGTCCATGAAGAAATACGTTCCGCGTGTGATGTTTGCATAGGCCGGAGTGACTATGGTGGAATGATGAGCGCTGTAAATCATAAACTGTAATGTCGTTTGTGAAATTAGGCTACGATTAGGCCAACGAACAAGCTTTTTCATGCAAATTTGTGACCATTTCTAACAATTGTTGACAATATGTGTTGAAATGGTGATGTTCGACAATCAAAGCTGTGTTATCGTCGCAGTGTTCGGGTCTAAAGCCAAATATCGGCCAATGTATAGAACACGGCCGAGCAGTAGGATACGCATATTCCTATGCCTAAGCCTAAGCGACAAATAGTATGGGTCAACGTCGGAAAATTGCGGACACTGTGCAGTGGCGGATCCAGGTTCTCAAAATGGGGGGGGGGGGCCAAAATTTCACAGGTAATAAACTTAATTTTGACCCATACTGTAGTGACCGAAATAAAAGGGGGTCCCCATTTTGAGTCCCAATATAATTTTTGTCGAGATGCTGTTGGGAGGTCCACGGCCGGGGTGGCCCCCCCCGTGGATCCGCCATTGACACTGTGTGAGAAGAGTTGTCTAGTTGTGTTTTAGCTTTATTTTGCTACATTTTGGTTATTAGTACAGTATGTTATTTGGAATAAGTGTTTATTGTGTTTGTTTGCAGGCAGTCCGTTCGCTGCCGTTATTGAACTTCCGCTGGATTCGTCACGTGTTCGTGCGTTCGGTCCTGGCTTAAACGCTGCTAACTGCCGTGTCGGAGTCCCGTTAACGTTCACCGTGAACGCTGCTGAAAGCGGCCGGGCGCCGTTAGATGTTGTGGTCAAATCTGAATCAGGTATGTAATTTTTTTCTTTACGTCGTAATTGATTTTTAGGGCAAACACGCATAGACAGTGTAAGCAGGCGCATGTATAGAACAGGGTCGGAACAGTAGTATAAGCATATTCCTAAGCCTACGCCTAAGCCTAAGCCTAAGCGTATGGATGAGCCTGTTCCTAAGCCTAATCCTAGGCCTATACGTATGGATGAGCCTATTGTTAAGCCTAAGCCTAGGCATAAACGTATGGATGAGCCTATTGTTAAGCCTAAGCCTAGGCATAAACGTATGGATGAGCCTATTGTTAAGCCTAAGCCTAGGCCTAAACGTATGGACGAGCCTATTGTTAAGCCTAAGCCTAGGCCTAAACGTATGGATGAGCTTATTCCTAAGCCTAAGCCTAAAGCCTCAGCCTAAGCAAAAAATTTAGTTAAAAAAACTAAAACTGACTCTATTATAGCCGCTCCAGTAAATGATCCGACCCTGTACTGTATACATGGGCCGTATCAGCATATATGGTATATGCTTGTGTATTGTATAAATTTTGTAGTGCATAAAAATGCTACGCGAGAGTATTTTGCGACGGTCACACCAGCGTCCAACAGACATCGTAAATTAACTGTTATATTTGGTTAATACAAACTATTCGTTGTCACAAAATTTGCAGTTCACAATTCCGAGTCCGGTATATAATTTGCTGTTCCGATTGCAATATAAAATCCAGTTCCTCGTTGTATCCTGATTACAAATTTGACTATTTACAAAATTGTTTCGCACACAATAAACTAATAATATATCGTTTGCATAACATTAACGAAATGCATTATTAATTGTATTTTTTGTTTGAAATTTTTGTGTATAATTTCAGGTGGCCAATTTGATCAGCCTAAGCATCCGTTGATCCACGAACGCTCAAACGGCATGTACACCGTTACGTATTATGCACCGCCTGAGGGACATCGCATGTGTCTTCATATCACTTACGGTGGGAAAGATATTCCGCAAAGGTAAGCATTGAAGTTTATCAGGCAGCAGCAGCAGCAGTCGTTGTTTAGTTTCTCGTCCCACTCCGTAGTGTTAATTTAATGGACGGTGAACGTCCCGGCCACCGACGGTTAGTATCACATACTTAGGCTTAGGTTTAAACTTGCGTTTAGGTTTATTGTCAAGAAAGTAAATTTTGACCTCTACGATCCAGAAGGTTATTCTATAGCGTGTCAAAAAGTGATGTTTTTGTTTCATCAGAAATTTCGGAAGGCGGTATATCCTAATGCTATTCTTGTATACGGTTTTGGTTTCAGTATAACAGTTTGAGACTGTGAAATTTCGGGAGGGGATGGATCATTCTATTGCTATCCTTGTGTACGGGTTTGGTTTACAGTGTAAAAGTTTGGGACAGAGTTGCACGCGAATCGCGGGTGCTTTTATACGTCAAGAATTTCTTACCCGAACCGCGTTTACCCGTGCGCGCGACCGCGGATGAACGCGGATGAACGCGGATGAACGCGGTATGGGTGGGAAACGTTTACGTGGATATGGATACCTGCGGGTAAAGAATGACAAAACGTGGGTGAGAAGTTGTGACTGTTTAGCCACCACCTAAAATATGGTTAACAAACGACAAACATATTAGGTTTAACTACGTATATTAAGCCTGGTTTACATCATTTTCCTAATAGAATAATGACGTGTTCTGCCAATGAGTATGACGTGTTTTGCCATGACTATCAGGGTACAACCTGAGGTCTGCTTATAACTCTGGAAGAATGTATATTTCCGTGTCCGCTCGACTTTTTGTCGGACGTTTCGACAATTTCTGTGGTGACATTTTTCGCGTATTATAATATTTATGTCGGTCGTTAGTTTGTCTGTGACTTTGAAGGGTAGTGATAAGGAGACCGGCGTTGTGGGAGGGTGTCATTATTCCATTGGCCCAAGCGGACTAAATATTACTTTTCAACCATTAGTCCAAAATTGGTAACTTTTGATCATTTTTCTATAATAATATCGGAAAAAAATTTACGCTTCGCACGTAAACTATTAAACTGCATTTTCAATGATAACGTTAAGGTTAGCACTCTCAGCTTTCTAATAGAAGGTCGCCCTATAAACATGAAGAACCTTTAGCCGGAGTTATCTGGACCCGCACCCCCCATCCCCGCCATTAAGACCCTGAATCCTCCCGGAACCCGGGCGACCAAGCATATTGGTGCTGATCCTTCGTTACGATAGGCATCTTGGTAACTTTTGAGTAATTTTCGAAGTTTTAATATTGTGGGAATTTTTTAAAAACAAGCCTAAAAACTCTAATTTTTAACAAAACTGTGGCAAAAAAGTTCACAAGTTGGACTTTCTGTATTTGCGTACAATTAGCAACACCAACTTCAGGTTCAGGCAAAACTGGTTAACTTTCAGGCTCAGACAAAACTGGTTAACCTTCAGGTGCGGGCACTTTTTGAACGTCTGGTTACACCCTACCAGCTACTAATAGAGTTCATTGGGACGCAAACCAACACCTTGTGATTACATATATGCAATTTCAATGCATTGGAAATGTAGGCAAGTGTTTTTTTCTGAAGGGCAAAAGAAAAACTAAAGTTGGATTGCTCGTAGGCATATCAATTCTGTGCGGGTATACCTTCGGGTAAAAAAGATTTCCGCTGGTAAAACGTAGGAGCAATGGCGGATCCACGGGGTGCCCACCCCGGCCGTGCCCCCCCAACAGCATCTCGACAGAAAGTATATAGTGTCAATTGCTGTTCTACGCTGATTATTTCTCTGGTTTATTCACAATAGTATAGGCAAGCTTTAAAGTTTCTTGGCCCTGGTGTCATTTATGCGCTACAATTAGGGATAATAGACATTTATGGACTCTAAACAAGGGTTTAAGGACTCTACCCGCTTACGGATTCTTATTAGGGATACGGACTCCTATTAATTGGGAGTCAAAATGGGGACCCCCTTCTTATTTGGGTCACTACAGTATGGGTCAAAAATAAGTTTATTACCTGTGAAATTTTGGTCCCCCCCCATTTTGAGATCCTGGATCCGCCACTGCGTAGGAGGCCGGATAACGAAATCTTTATCCACGTACACCTCTGCTTTGGGAACTGTTGGTATCGTATATAAATTGAACGATAAAAATATGAATGAAATTTGACACTTTTATCAATGAACAGCGATTGAATGTTTGTTGAATGGATATTGTGTTTACGTTGGTGTTGAGGCTCTTATTTGTTTGTTTTTTTTTCAATTTGTGTATGTTTTTGTTGACTAACCGCCATGGTACCACGCTTTGTCGGTGCAGACTCGGACCCGTAGCCAAGGCGAACCAAATGGGCTCAGCGTCACCCTGGAAAAAAATTTTTGACACCAACGTAGAAAATTTTCAACCTTGCTTGTAAAGTTCAACGAAAATCCTTGAGTGCCCCCCCCCTGCGGCAAATTTTTTAGCCCGCTACCAAGCTGAGCCGGCTGTCGGCCTGTGTAGACTATGTCTTCCCCTTGAACTTCGTTGTTGTAAACTTTGTATGAGATGCCTGCGCCTAATCGCCATTAGCAGCGTAGTCAGGATTTCATTTTGGGTGCTTTGCAAGCGAGTCAGCGAGCGAGCAACAATTGATTTTACCTCTGCAGATTATTCTACAGCCTGTTGTAAAACTGCGTTTTTCGAATGGTTTCCGTAATTTCTGAGGTGATATATGATATATTCCCCCCATGTCTCGGTTGTATGCGCTCATGCTGATCGCGTCCTGTATTTGGTTTAGAGCTGTTGGTGTAATAAAAGTGATTATTATTATTATTATTATTATTATTATTATTATTGTTGTTGTTGTTGTTGTTGTTATTATTATTATTATTGTTATTGTTATTATATATTGTTGGTGTTTGATAATGTTTTGGCACCGAGGGTATTTTATTCCAGTGTCGGTATTAAATTTATCCTGTATTTTTTGTGTGTGAAAAATACGCTATAAACAATCGGTTTTTGGAACCTCGGGCCATATTTTCAAATGCGTATGGCGCCTATAATCAATTAGCGACAGGTTTTCAAACTGACGAACATTTGCAGTTGCAGACGTCAAAATTGGTACAGAAGTAGGGCAATTCAAACGCGAACGATGTGGCTGAATTTCGAACCTGTCCATGCGCTGGTTCAATAGTTACACGTCCTATCGTCAGCTGGTGATAGATGCTACTCGCGCATTTGAGAATACGGGCTCTCGGTTTCAGTGAGGTCGTGTTGAGAAGTAAGAGTAACCTCTGTGGGTGGGGCACGCCTCCCGGTATTAAGTATTGGTGTGAGTGGGGCACGCGGCGCGGTATTCAGTATTGTAACACGTCTCTTATTCGTAGCGTTTTATGGTTTTCAAACCCTGTGTGTTCAATGAGAATTATTGTTCGAGTGAAAGTAACGCACAGCTGAGCCCACTTGAGGCAAGTGATAATCTGAGGGTTTTTGAGGATTTTGTGAAATATACCGTGGTTCGAGGTAGATACAGTCGCGCTGGTATACGGAATGGTTTGCTCGTTTGGAAATGTGGTATAGATTTTAACAACACTAATCTTAGACGTTTAATAGAACATTTTTTAAGGTCGAAATCATCGATTTCATATCATTTAAGTTTTCTGTGCCGGTTTAGCTGGCGCTGATGACCGTTTTCGTACTTGGGCTGTGTTTGATGGGAATTTTCCCACGCAAGCTGTGTGTGCCAAGAAATTTCTCACGCCGATGTGACTGCTGAGATGAGAATTTTCTCACGCGGACATGGTCTAATGTGACTGTTCTCATGGGGGCTGTGTCTGAGAACAAAAGTTTCCCACGCCGGCTGGTTTTGGATATAATAGTAATTTTATCAAGCCGGCTGTGTCTGTTGAGAATTTTCCCACGCCGACTGTGTTGGATGAGGATTTTCCCACGCGGCCTGAGTTTGATGGGAATTTTCCCACGCTGGTTGTGTTGATGAGAATTTGTTCGCGCCGGAATTGTCTAATGAGAATTTGTTCACACCGGATTTGTCTAATGAGAATTCCCCACGTTTAATACTACCCGGCGATGAAGTGTTGGGGTTCAAGGCGTGGCTGCCTCCCTTTTGAATTCACCGGTGGCTATGACCCTGCTTTACACGGCCGGAATATTTGAATTGCGACCAATCCCGAACCCTTTTGATGGGGGTATTTTCAACCATTAGTGTTTTTCCATTTTAAATTTACGATCAGAACGCATTGCACTGCAGGCGCTTTGGATTTTTTTGTATGAAACGTACTTTACGTACCAGACGTTTTGACTCAGTAAGAAAGCACCGTGGGAACATATTGTGGTTTGAACCATGCCAAAACTACAACCAAAACAGCATTACCCTAATTGATCCAGGGGACCCTCGTTCAGGCGTTGCCTCTCCCCCAACCTGGGATCAAAAGCTAAGTTTTGTATTCAGATTTAATGCTAAAATGGTGTTTGGATTCTCGCTTGTATTCGCTTACGGCCTTTTGGACACTATTGTTTTCCAGGTTGCCCTGTGTTCGATATGTTTCGCGACCCGTCCCCGTCAGCGCAAAACAGTATCTGAGTAAAATAGCTATATGTGAACGGCGAATAATAATTTTGGCTTTTGAAAGGGTGGTTTTCCTTTGTAAGCAGTGCGCTCACAAACGGCTATAGGCTTGTCTTTTTGTTGACTAATGGCATATATGTCTGTTTATAATATATACTAGTCAGCCAGCTTTGCCCAATGCGCAAATGTTATCCAATAAACTGCAATGTGCATGCAAATTTTCGTTTCACATAACAATCGTTTTTTTCTGTGGTAAGAAAATATTGTAAACAAAGCTACGCTGGAAAGTTGCCCAAAATACGTATGTGGGGCATTCCAGTTTTAGTGTATAGACTGGTAGCCGTAGTTATACACATGTGGTACTTTCTGTAAGTGCTGTGGGTTCACACGTTTTCGCAAAGTGTATACTGTTTCAAAGAAGGCATTCGTTAACAAATTCACGCTTTAAGCTTTTAGAATTAGACTATCGGTAAATTTATACGTATATACTAATTTTTCTTTGTAATGCGATGTGTTATATGTCGTTAAACAATGTTTACTTGTACTGGAACGGTGTCCAAAATACGTATGTCGAGCGTTCCAGCTGTAGTAATATTGAAGTTTTACGCACAACGTTCTGTTAGTTGTCAACTTCCGCAATAAAAAATTACTGATTTCGAACTGTTTTACTCTAGTTTTAAGTTAGGAGTAGTATCACGACAGTTCGTCGCCCGACAACTTATAATCCGAAATTTGATCGACTCGACAATTCGTATCCCATCAATATGCTTAGGCTTAATATTAGGCATAGGATTACGCTTAGGATTATGCTTAGTATGGTTCCACCAGAATTCCTGTAAAAATTCCATTCCTGTTCCTGTTCCTGCATTCAAAGATGCGGGAACCGGAATTTTTACGAGTTAGTGACAAATTATTCATAAACATCTGAACATTGGAAACTTTGTCTTTAAAAAATTTTATTTCGAAACGAATGTTTTCGCAATTAGTTCAATTTTGTTGATAAACTTTTTTCTGGTGTGATTTCGCAAAACTTGGTGATGAAATAGCTGAAAAGTTGCATAAGCCACGTTTTGGCAAGTTTTCTAAGAAGTCCGATTGTAAATTCTCGGTGATAAAAATTATTGCAAACTCCGGTTCCTGTGTCTGTTTCAGTTCCTGCTAAGAAATTCAATTCGTGTTCCTGTTCCTTCAAAATTAAGTTCCTGTTGGAACCATGATGCTTAGATTTTAAAACACTGTTGGACGACAATTTGTCAGGCGACTAAAGTGTCATTGTTCCTATATCGTTGCGGTTTCACACAGGTTATAAGGTATTAAAATTTCCTCACTACAATATTAAATATAAGGCAACTTCATGTGTGGTTGTCTCACTACAACGGTTTCAAGAGTCGAGTTTGTTTTGGATTTTGTTGAATAAAGTTGTTTTTAATCATAATATTGTAGCTAAAAACGCTATGATCTTGCCGATGTGTTTCTTGATTATGTGTGAATTTTTTGTATCGTGGGATTATTTTATGTATATATGTATATATTATATATAAATATATATAATATATATTAATATATATGATATATATATATCAGTACATACTTATTGTTGGAGTTTAATATGTATGTAAACGGTGGGTGATTTAGGCTAAATTTTAAAACGAAAGAAATAAAAGAGCACTGGCCTAAGGCGGTAGCATGATGCATACCTCGGGTCCGTATTATCCAAAGGTGTCCGCAATTCAGCGACGTTTTGAAAAAATTATTGACCGCCTACAAAAATTGTATATCTTCGTTTGTGAGCCATGTAAAATCCGTCGCATGGCCACTCGTCGAACGCGTTGCCCCGCTATCGCGTCTTAGAGCTCACGGTGAGCTGGCTATTGCCCACTGGTGTGGCTAACGGTTATGGTTTAGAGTTCCGCTGATTTTTGAGTATTGAAAATGTGATAGTTTAAGGTTTAAGTAACAGAACGAAGGGTTTTTGGCATGTGTGTATGTGTGAGGTTATATCGAATAGTTGTCAGGATTAGATTTGGTTAAGTCATGGTGTAAATAATGAAATTTCATAATCAAAACGGAGCGCTGCTGCTGCTGCCGCTGGCGCTGGCGCTGGCGCTGATCATCTGTTGATGGTTGGTTTTAGAAGCGGCGGCGGCGGTTTGTATATGAATAAGGCGTAGTTTTAAGGCGTATTTTTTATCAGGCCGTTGGCATGGGTGTCGAATCGATTACGTTCGGTGAAAATTTTCGATCGAGGGGTTGTTGTTAGAAACTCTTGTATAAAAATGGGGAATTGCAGGAAAATTAATAGACGGGGATCTAGGAATTCTCGGGGGTACCATGAGATGAAAGTTTATAGGGATCGCTATGTGTTGTTCAGCCGATTTGGGAGGCATTGCATGTGGAGTGATTGGATTCGAGTTCCACCCCCTCACCTCCACCATGTCCCTGAATGCGTATTCCCGTCCATAGACGCGGATTGGTCAATCGCCGGGTGCGAACGTCTGTTTGAGCTTAGATGGACCTTTCTGATGTGGCGCATGTTTCAGATTAGCTTTGACTGGACCAATGTTTCGGTGAGCCTTTTGTATTTTCGTCTCTGACGTTCGTGTGGGTTTTGCATTTTTGCCTTGTAGGCTGCAGTGTTGTTTCCTGTACTTGATTTGAACTAATGTAATATTAGGCGGTGACCAATTTAAATAGCGCTGGGCGCGATTTAGGGTGTTGAGGTAATAGCGATGTATAAGTTTAATGGCTTTTGAGGTCGTACAAGCTTTTCTGGGTATGTGGTTGCTTTGATGGTTTTGAAGGGTGGCGGGGAAAGGGGGGCACCATTCTACGTCTAGGACACGGTCGGAAGTTGATTTGATGGGTTGATAGATGTCGACCGCTAGAGATATTATACTGGCTTTAGCGTAGAACTGACTTGCTTGGAAGCGTGCTTGTTGGTTGCGTTGCGCCATTAATCTGTTTTGTTTCTGGATTTAATAAAGGTTATGCGGGTAGGCTGAGTGTCTGTTACATATTTTAAACAGTCTCTAGTTGTATTCTGCTTTGGTCTTGTTTATGGATGCTAATTAGGACTTATGAACTCTATCCCTAACGGATTCTAATTAGAAATACGACCTCCGATTGATTGGGATAATTTTCGTCTAAGACAAGCGCCATATGAAGAACTAACTGTATGATTTAGTGAAATCTTGCTTTTTATACGTATAATGAAGCCAATTAAGCCAATATTGTGACCTAAATATTATGACGTTATGGTATCTCGTAAACGATTCATTTATTTGTTACTTGATCGGCAACAACAACAACAACAACAATAATAATAATAATAATAATAATAATAATAATAATAATAGTAATAATAATAATAACGACAAAAATATTAATTTTCGTCTCTGTGATTATAACAGATTGGTGTTATTTTGTAAATTTGGATCTCGACTCGACTGTATTATATTTCAATCATATTTTGTTGAGTTATTTTTTGATCAACTTTTTTATCGCTGTCATTGGGTTGAATCCGTTGCTTTAAGTTGCCGTCAAAGTGGTTGCAACTATTCGCTTTCGCACTGTTCAACAGCTGGTTACCGGTCGACATTAGCGAGAAGTGAAAATATTAAAAGGTTTTCGACACATTTAAAGTTCCGGTTCGAACAACTCGACAGTTTGGGACGTTGTGCGGTATTGTCGCCGCAGGAACGTCAAGTTGCTGGAGTTGACCGTTCAGCGGTAATAAGTATACTCAGCTGGGTGGTGTCACCGCTAAGACCGTCACAGACTGTCCTGGTGACGCTGATGTATTGTTCGTTGAATTGTGCGTGCAAGGATTGTGATGCACCAGTTAATGGTGGGACGGCACAGAATAGGTAAGGAGGTTGCACGCCGAGACGTCGTAAACGGGACTCGAGACGTCGTAAAGGGGATCCCAAGCGGCGTAAATGGGACCCCAGGCGGCGTAAAGGGAACCCCAGGCGGCGTAAAGGAAACCCGAGAAGGTGTGGACGGGACATAATCATCTGCTCAACCCGTATATGAAAAATTAAATTCTAAGAAATATAATGCAATGTATTGATGTACACTTTTGGAACAGAAATCCGGAAACGGAAAAAAAACAACTTTGCGGAGGTAAAAACCGCATCCGGCAGCTTCTTAGAATACGAACCGGAAGCTGTTATACATCTACAATATGTTTTTAGAAAATACACCAACAATGAAAGTTTTCACATTTTTCATACGTCATTGCTCGAATTAATTTGAATTTGTTGAAAATCCAAATCCAAGAAACAAAACTTTTTGCGAAAGATGCCGTGAATGTTTTTTGGCCCAGATATATTTTTTCCAGCTCGCTGTCAACTATTTTATTGATTGTTGTTGTTGTTGTTTTTGTTTTTGTTGTTTTAGCCCGTACCGCCTTCGTGTACTGCCACAAATCGAACCGTCAAAAGTTCAAGTCACCGGACGTGGAGTCGCTCCGCCGTCGGGCCACATTGTCGCGTCTGTGCCTGTGTCGTTTTCGGTTGATTGTCGCGATGCCGGTGTTGCCCACTTGGAAGTCTACATTGTTGTAAGCATTTATTTGTGTTTATTTTTTTAATTGTTTTGTCGTCGTTGTTGTTGTTGTTGTTTTTTCATTTTTTTCGGTCTCGATTTAAAACTTCGCTGTATTTGTATCGTGATCAAATCGCCAGCCTATGAATAAATCTAAGCATAATCATATGCCTAAGCCTAAGCATCATCATAATAGGTGACTGACTAAACTATGGAGTCGATGAAATTTCGGATCACAAATTGACGCAGCGACGAGTTGTCGGGCGACGCGAATTGTACTGATACCGTGTGGTTTTAACTGAAAAATGCTTGAGTGGTTTTGCAAGTTGAGTAAATGGGGGCGTCAAAATTTGGACACATTGGCCAGGTTATGAGATAGGGCACATTTGTGGCGTGACTTGGTTCGATCGGAACCAGATGTGGATAAAATAGCATTTTATGTTTGAACGGACGATAAGAATTACTGCACAGACTTGAGTATTTAACGAACCTTAGATCCTTTTTAGTCATGGATTATGGTGGCCATTACTGTTTACGTGTGGTGGTGATTTTAGGGGCCTGACGGAAATGTCGTACCGGTGCATATTAGCGAGAACCAAGACGGAACGAACACGGTGACGTATACACCAATCGATGCTGGATCGTATATGCTCAGTGTTAAGTACGGCGGCGTTGAATTAGCCCGGTCGCCTTATACGGTTCAAGCGGTTGCAGTTGGTGACGCGTCTAAGTGCTACATTATGGGTACGTTCACTTGTGGGCTCAAGGCGACGGGCGACCCCATGCCTATGGCCCGCGCGTATGCTTAAAACCGTGCGTTTGTATTAGGGCTTGCAACTAAAATAGCGTTCGACTATGTCGTTCGCTTTGCTGGCGAATTTTTTCACTATTATATCTCGCCTCTCGCCGTTTAGAAATTTCTGGATCAACCGCTGGGTAAGTTAGACCGGAGTTCTTCGGAAATAATTTTTTACTGTTTTACCCTTTATCAGTAATCGTTAATTTACTAGAAGGTAACGAACGGCGTATGGCGCTGTCCGTCATCGCTCGGCGCCGTACGTCACTGTGTGTAACCGTGCGGTATGCAAATTACCACGTAGAATGCCGTATGGTGACGCACGATGACGCAAGGCGCCGGACAATGATGGACAGTGCCGCACGACAAGTGTAGCGCCAACCAAATAGTCAAAAGATAAAGTGTTCGGTAATTCCAGTCTATTAAGCGTAGGAGACTGTGGAAATATATTAAACAGGTACCCCGGCCTTTTCCGGCCGGAATTCAGGCTAAAACTCGATTTCTGTTGGTTTAGTGCACAATCACTTTATTGGCTTGTATTCGCTATTTTAGAAGGATTGCAAGAAAACGTTTTGGTCAACGAAGAACACTGCATTACGGTGAATACTTCAGCGGCTGGCACTGAAGGTTTTGTTACTGCCCGGATTTTGCCAAAACAGGTATGTTGATATTGGGAGTTTTGGATTGACTTTTTCATTGGAACAACATATTTTGGCAGCGTTGACAAAGGTTATTGCTAGCTTGGCCCTTCTGCGCTAATTTGCGCAGCAAAGAGCATGAACGATACCAGCACTGGCTACTTCTTTTAAGCCGAATAGCTTGTCGAGAGCGAGTATATTAGTAAACAGTTGGTTATCTGTTTTCTGTATTCGATTTTAGGCTGGAATTCGGCCGTTGGAACTCGACGTTGAACAAAATCCTGACTCGACAACATCGATTTATTATACGCCAACTAAACTCGGGCCACATTTGGTTCAGTTGAAATATGGCGGACGGGTGGTGCCTAAGGGGGAATATACCGTTGAGGTAAGTCAAACTTTTTGTTTAATAATGGATCGTTTCCACTTGCGGTCCTACGATTACGCCTCCCAGTAACCGCCCTTAATAGTTATTAATTATTGCCAGGGAGCCACCGAGTGGCACCTATGTACAGTTACAGCGGACGTTTATATTAAGTTCCGGAACAAGCTAACTGCATGTGAAATATGGTAAGGTGTGGTGAACGGATTTCTATAATACATCGTATATGTTTTTAATCGGCTGTCGTATGGTTTTTTCTAGTGGCGTTGTTAGTAGTTCTTATAGCATATTTTTGACCGGTGAATACACGGAACCTTTCTAGTTTAGACCCAGCATTATTGGCGATATTATAGACTTTGTTTGTTTTTAAGGTTGTTTCTTCACTGCCAAAATCTGGTCCCGAGCGGGCTGTTTCTATGGTGACGTCTAATTCCGCCGCTACTGGAACCAAAGGAACGGTCAGTAGTAGTGTTTCCGGTGATCCAATGAATTTGCCGCCGGTTGAATTTTGGAATATTCAAATTCCAGACGGGTCTTGTGCTGAAAATATTTCAGGTTGGTTTAGTGCGGCTGGTTATTGTTGCGAGCGGCAGCTAAAATATTAATATGTTTGAGGGTAATTTTGGTAACAAATTTTCAGTTTGTGTTATAAAGACTACTCAAAATTTAAAAGTATAATTATTATCAACAAATTCTTGCTGTAGTTTTCGTTTGTATTATAAAGTTTACTATTTTGATGGGTTCTGCATCATTTCAGCTGAAGTACTGTTGCCGTCAAGGAAAACCGATTTACCGATCGTCAGTGAAAACAAAGATCGCTCAGTGACAATTAAGTATCAGCCGCATGCGAAAGGACTCCACGAAATGCATATTAAACACAATGGGATTCATGTGCAAGGTATGAAGTTTGTGCTTTAAATTTTTTAAGTTTTTGTTAAATTAAATGGTATGAAAATAATTATGATTGATACATATTTTAAAAATATTAAAATTGTGGAGTGAATTTTTCAATTGAAGTATGTAAATACCTTGACGGAAGCAACTTTTGGTTGAAAAACGTTCGTTGCCGATACACAAGCCACAAATGTAACCAGTGTTCAGCGGTCGGTTAATATTCGGTGACCAAATTGTATTTGATTATAATTAATGGCACTTTTTTTTACTGTCCCCACATACAACTGAAATGATGAGGGGAAACTTTTGAGTTCATATTCTGTTTAACATATTTACAACGACTTAGTGTAAACACGAGAGTTAATTTTTGCAAAATTCGACGGTAACAACGATACGTAATAATTGTTTATGTGGAATGTTTCAGGAAGTCCGTATCAGTTTTATGTTGAAAGCGTTGTTGAGGGTGCTGTAACTGCGTATGGGAACGGCCTGATTTATGGATCAGCCAATGAACCGGCTTTGTTTACGGTTGCTGTTCACGAAGCGCATGGAGGTAAGAACCAGTAAGAATGAACTATGGTGACGGGTATATGTCGTGTGATGTTTGCAGTGTAGTGCTGTATTTGTCCGCTTTGAAGAACAGTTTGCTATCGTTGTACGGTTTGACTCTGTAGTAGTCACGGTGGTGGGATTGAAGGATTGAATTTTAACGTAAGCCTTAGCGATATCATCACTTGGCGAATGCGTAAAGTTTTTTAACAATCATAATCCTGGACACCTTTGGGGCAGTTAAGCATTGCGGCGATTCGGTTAAAGCTTCAGTTGAAAACAAAACGCTGCGAAAAGTCCATTGGATATAAAGTAGAGTTTGCTGTTCGGTTGATACACACGCGCTTAACTTTGGTAAAATTACATAGCTAATTTTTGTCATAGTCATGACACCCCATGTTACTCGAAGGGGCGTCCAGGTTTCTGGTGGGTCTATAAAAGAGTAGGTTTAGATTATAGATTATATTTTTTGCTTAGGCCTAGGCTTAGGCCTAGGCTTGGGAATACGCTTTTGCAACGCTTAGGCTAAGGCTTACGAACACATTTTTGTAACGCTTCGGCTTAGGCTTAGGAATACGCTTAATCTACTGTTACGCCCCTTGCAGTAACATTGGCCCTCATGACAATGTGTGTATAATTATATTCATTATGAACCGCTTGAGAAAAAGAAAAATATTTCTATGTGCTTCGTTTAAAAGAGTGTTTTGTGTCAGCTTATTTTCGCGTGAAATGCTGCAAAAATACCGAATAAATGAAAAAGTAATATTTTCTATATTCTTTTTTTTGGGTAAATGGAGAAGTTTTTTTCGGGGCTCTCTTTGATCTTCTTATTATTTTGAAAATAGTAAGAATATGTTTCTGTTTAGTTTATGCATGCTCTATGTATATGCGACGGTATTTGGGTTTGATAATAATTTATTTTCAGTTCAGTTTGCATGCTAGCTGAGTGGAGTTCAGTTAGATTTTTCTACCATATCCTGAGTTGTTGTTAACTTTTGTCGAGGCTCGACTCTCCGGTGAGAAGCATTCCTTGGTGACGGAGGGTTGGTGTGTTTTTTTTCTTCTAACTTTATGTTGCGCTCTGTTGTAGCGTGTTTTTTATGTTTTTAATCTGTAAGCTGACTATTTAAAATTTGATCTAATTGCAACACCGCAACGAAGAATATTGTTAGTAGAAGGTTTGAAGACGGATTTCCGGGTGGGACAGTGAAAAGTTTCCTACCGCAGAATTATTTTAATGCTGGGTGAAAAAATTTTGGGTCAGGAGCGGACGAGCCTGTCCGTGGCGGAACGGCCCGCGTGCCCTCACCCTGCTGCTGTGATTGTCGCTCTGTCTAATTGGTCGCTATGACAGTATTATTTGAATTTTGAAATCATAGCACGGTCTTCGGGTCAACTTGAGAAGGATTGGTCAAGTTTTTTTGTTTTAAGTCAGCTATGTAACCTACATTTTCCGGGTTAACGATTTTTTGCTGAGGCGGTGTGGCGGGAAAAGCTGGGGTGAGGTCAACGAGGTCGAACCGGTGATTCGATGTACAGATTGGCTTCGACTAGGAAATCCGCGGTTGTAGAAATGATAGGTTTTTTGGTACGTAGTTTGGCACCTTTAGAGATTATGGTCGGTCCCGGTTGACGGCCAGTTAAAATATTTCCTTTCTTGTTGAACTGTTATTTTTCTTCAATCGTTTCGGCTTTTTTGCAGTATCTTATGCGAAAATAAGCTGTACAATGATATAAATTAGTTTAAAATTATTGTAAGGTTTAATAATTACGTAATATGTTTTAAAATTCATTGATGCATCTTAGAGGGTAAAAAACATTCTTTTATGACATTATACCCTTTCGAAACGAAATCTTGGCTACACCCCTGTAGATTACTGAGTATGAATAAAATTGTTTTAGAAACATAGGGTTGCGCTGTACTTGATGTACGGCGCCGTGCGTCACCATACGTTATCGTACGTGAGTTATTTGCGTACAATATCGCACAGTAACAGACGGCGCCGTATGGGTGACGGACGGTGCCGGTCGGGTGACGGACGGTGCCGGTCGGCTGACGGACGGTGCCGGTCGGCTGACGGACGGTGCCGGTCGGCTGACGGACGGTGCTGGTTGTGTGACGGACGGCGCAGGACGTCAAGAAAAGTATAGCGCAACCGTTAAGCTCATGTTGTGTGACTCAATGAGCATAGTACACTCTAGTCAAAATATGGTTTTAGATTAAAAAATCGTTAGGATTGTCGCAGTTTAAAGTTGGCGCGAAGTTAAAGCTTAAGACGGAATCATGTCAGTTTAGCCTTTTAAATTTATTTACAAGAAAAAACGTATTTAGTTTAGTATTCAAATGCCACGCGCTGGTCGATTCAATTGTGGGGATCCCAAACGCCCAACCCCTCCACGAGTATCTAAATAAAACATTTTGTTTTTCTTTGACCGTATTCCCAAATGTGTATATAGCACGTATTATCAGTTAGCAGTAGCGTTTCAAACTGATAAACGCTCGATATTGCGTATCTCAAAGTTGGCGCAGATGTAGAACAAATCAAATGCGAAAAATGTGCTAAATTTCTTCTAACCTCATCGTTGACTGGTTCGATAGCTACAGAATTTTTTGTAATACGGGGCCCAGAGTTTATCGGAGTTCAACACAAATCGAAATTCGTGAATGCCTATACCTCAGTAGGTGCGTAGTGACGTAGCTAACCTTGGTTTGGTTTCATTTCTATTATCACAAGTCGATGTTGCAGTCTGTTGGTATGTGTTCGTTTGTTTGGTTTGTTTTCATTCTTGAAAGTAACTCTTATTTTGACCGATTATTATTAATTATTATTAATAATTGTTGTGTTTATGTAGAATCGTGGATTTACGAAAAATCGTACGTTGTTTCACGTGTGGTCGAAGAAAAATTAGACGCCAGTAAGCGTTATAGCTTCAGCGGCCAATGTTACTTTTACGGCCGTAACAATAGATTAAGCGTATTCCTAAGCCTAAGCGTAAGCATTGCAAAAGCGTATTCCTAAGCCTAAGCGTAAGCATTGCAAAAGCGTATTCCTAAGCCTAAGCATAAGCATTGCAAAAGCGTATTCCTAAGCCTAAGCATAAGCATTGCAAAAGCGTATTCCTAAGCCTAAGCATAAGCATTGCAAAAGCGTATTCCTAAGCCTAAGCATAAGCATTGCAAAAGCGTATTCCTAAGCCTAAGCATAAGCATTGCAAAAGCGTATTCCTAAGCCTAAGCATAAGCATTGCAAAAGCGTATTCCTAAGCCTAAGCATAAGCATTGCAAAAGCGTATTCCTAAGCCTAAGCATAAGCATTGCAAAAGCGTATTCCTAAGCCTAAGCATAAGCATTGCAAAAGCGTATTCCTAAGCCTAAGCATAAGCATTGCAAAAGCGTATTCCTAAGCCTAAGCATAAGCATTGCAAAAGCGTATTCCTAAGCCTAAGCATAAGCATTGCAAAAGCGTATTCCTAAGCCTAAGCATAAGCATTGCAAAAGCGTATTCCTAAGCCTAAGCATAAGCATTGCAAAAGCGTATTCCTAAGCCTAAGCATAAGCATTGCAAAAGCGTATTCCTAAGCCTAAGCATAAGCATTGCAAAAGCGTATTCCTAAGCCTAAGCATAAGCATTGCAAAAGCGTATTCCTAAGCCTAAGCATAAGCATTGCAAAAGCGTATTCCTAAGCCTAAGCGTAAGCATTGCAAAAGCGTATTCCTAAGCCTAAGCATAAGCATTGCAAAAGCGTATTCCTAAGCCTAAGCATAAGCATTGCAAAAGCGTATTCCTAAGCCTAAGCATAAGCATTGCAAAAGCGTATTCCTAAGCCTAAGCATAAGCATTGCAAAAGCGTATTCCTAAGCCTAAGCATAAGCATTGCAAAAGCGTATTCCTAAGCCTAAGCCTAAGCAAAAAATGCAATCTAGAATCAAAACCTGCTCTTTTATAGACCCGCCAGAACCCAGGACGCCGCTTAAAGTAACACGGGTCGCATCAGCGAACTTAGTTTGCTGCGTTCTCTAGCGTTAACTGCTTTATTTGTTTGGTTACGCTGCACTATATTTACTACTTTAATGCTTGCTTTTTTCGTATATTTAGTTTAATTACGATGGTTTATATCTTTTGTAAGACATTATAACTGTTCCTGGTACTCCATGTTGGACGCAAAATAGCCAGACTTTGAGATAAAATTTTTTAAGAAATTTATTTTAAGGTTCATTCTTTCGAAAAAGAAATGTTGGCTTTTGTTTGATGTCATCGCGTTTAAGATTTAAGCTCTATTGACACGTGCGCAAGTTTTTGCTGCGAGAACTTGCAACTGTGCAACTTGCACTTGCAAGTTTTTTTCCAAAATCCCATTACAACAACTTGCAGCTGCAAATTTTTCATTAAAAAGCATAGTTAAAAATTTAGTTCACATGGTGTGAATAACCATACAAGTTCACGGAATTTATTACAGCCGCTTTCTCATTGGCTGACGAAGAAATGCAAGTTCTGCGTGCAATTTGCAGCTGCAAGTTCTCGGCAGCAAAAACTTGCACGTGTGAATACGGCTTAAGTCTTAAGACCATATTCTCAAATGCCTATAGCACCTATCGCCAGTTAGCGTTAGGGACCAATTTCTCAAATGTGTATGGCACCAGTCACCATTTGGTGATAGCTGTTGTAACTTTTGAACCAGTTTTGAAGGTGAAGCTCAAAATTCAGCGCATTTTCCCTCATTTCATTTGCTTTACTTCTGTTCCAATTTTGAGATTCGCAATTAAAGAATTTCGTCGTTTTTTAAAAAACGTATCGCTAACTGGTGATAGGTTCTGTATGCATTTGAGAATATGTGGTCCTTAGACAAAAACTTACATTCAGGCTTAGACTTCGACAAAGATTATGCTTAGGCTTATGTAAGCTTTTTCCGAATCCTAAGCCTATGCGTAAGGTTGTTTGAAAAAGTTTACAAGAACCGAAGTATTTTTGAAATGTACCTAATATTGTATAAAACGGTTTTAAATTAAGTCAATTTTAATGTTGATACTTTGTAAGCCTTCTTTGGGATTTATAAAAGATATAGGGAAATTGCTAAAAAGAGCTGGGGATTTAACTTTTTTGTACGAATGACGTCATGTTGGTTTGCTGTCTGGGAAAACTATCATCATTATGACGTGTATATTATACCGATTTAGAAACGACAATTTAAGGATGACGCTATACTTTTGATGACGTTCAGGCGACGTACGTCACCGGACGGTATCGCACGCATATTACTCACGTACTAATACTGGTTGGTGACGGAGGGTAACGGACGGCGCCTTAGGATCGATCGGGATTATTTATTTAGTTATATATTTGTTTTTAATGTTGTATATTGGTGTTAATCTCTTGTTATTCTCTTGTTATTGCTTCGTACCGTACTCAACCGGTGATTGCAATTCTAACTTTTTGTGACAGAAAATTTTGTTACGCATGTTACGCTTAAAATGCTTGCTAAAATGGCTGCTAACAATACTACAAATGTGGAGCGTGCTTTCATCACAGGGTGCGACCGGATATCCGGTTTCGGTTTATTATCCGGCAAAAACTGGTATCCGTATCCGGTTCTGGTATCCGGTATAAACCTATCGGATATATACTGGATATTTACGGTTGTGGTGCCAAATATTATAAAATTGCTTTTTACAAGTAAGCGTCTTTAATATCCGGCAGCGATTACACATTTCTGGGCAATTCAAGATGTTCAAGTTTCGATACGTTTTAGCTATTTTGAACTTAAGCGAGCGAGAGTTAAACGCATTTTTGTATTATTTCAATATATCAGCAGCTATTATAAAGTTTATAACAGACAAAAACCTTGAGCACGCTTAAAATACAGCGAAAAATAAATTATTTCAATATATACAATACCCGGTATCCGGTTCGTGTTCCGGTAAAAAATTTAATATCCGTATCCGGTTCCAGTATCCGGTATTAAATTAATATCCGGTCGCACCCTGTAATTCATCATAACATACGCATAGAATTACAGTATGCGAATGCTGGGTTTTAAGTAACTTTAGTTGGCATATTTAGTTTTTAGGTTGCAAAATGAACCCGAAAACTAATACAGCTTGTCAGTAACTGCAATGTATTAACGCATAAACTTTGAGATTGCAATTTACAGAAAATCTCCGAAGCTTTTTGAGAATTAGAAATTTGTTAAAAAGTTTTAAAATTTTTTGAACTTTTTGACGCAAAATATTGTTGACGTCGAAAATACGGGAAAATTCGTTGAAAAAATTAACACCGCTTTTAATACCGAAACCGGATTGTCTAAAATCGTGAATGTTGTTACAGAAACCAAAATTGAGGTTGTGCCGCAGTTCCAAGGTTGCTGGGAATTCTAGTTCCGGCAGGAATTCCACTAAAATTCAAATCCTGTTCCTGTGCCTGCGTTCGAAGATACAGGAACCGGCACTTTTACGGTTTTATGGCAAATTATTCTTAATCATTTAAATATTGGAGTTTTGTTTACGAACAATTATTTTGAGATGAGCGTTTCGCATGTAGTTCAATTTTGTTAATAACCTGTTGTTTTTGATGTATTTTCTCAAAACTTGACGATGAAGTAGCCAAAAATTTTGCTTAAGTCATTTTTTATTGCAAGTTTCCTAAAAAGTACAACAATAATTCGGTGATGAAAATTATTTCAAATTTCGGGTCCTGTTCATGTTACGGTTCCTGCAAAAATCAGGTTACTGTTCCGGTAAACCTGAGCTCCTGTTGGAACCCGGTGCAGTATATACACATGTATGATAGTATTTGCATTACATAGCCTTGATTACACTTGTATATAAGTGATTGCTTACTTGCAGACAAAATTTATGCTGACACTTGTTTCAGAACGCATACCGTAAATAAATTTTTGTTTGTAATTTCAGGCGGACTTTCAATTTCAATTGAAGGCCCTGGCAAAGCGGACATCAAATGCCACAACAACAAAGACGGCACTGTTTCGGTTGTGTGGATACCGCCTGCGCCGGGCGAGTATCGTATTTTTGTCAAATATGCGGACAAAAATATTATCGGATCGCCATTTACTGCGAAAATTTGTGGTAAAAAGAATTGACTTTGTTTAGCTTTTTTGGGGCTAATTTTTAGCTAAAAAACTATAGCCGTTTTTGGCTAAAAAATTTGCTGTTTTTAGCTAAAAGCCGTTTTTAGCTAAAAAATTTGCCGTTTTTAGCTAAAATATTTGCCGTTTTTAGCTAAAAAATCTACCGTTTTTAGCTAAAAATTTTGCCGTTTTTAGCTAAAATTTTGCCGTTTTTAGCTGAAAAATGAGCGTTTTTAGCTAAAAAATGAGCGTTGTTAGCTAAAAAATTAGCGTTTTTCGCAAAAATATTAGCGTTTTTAGCTAAAAAATTAGCGTTTTTAGCCAAAAAATTTGCCCTTTTATCTAAAATTTTGCCGTTTTTAGTTGAAAAATGAGCGTTTTTAGCTAAAAAAATTAGCGTTTTTAGCTTCTAGCGAAAACGTTTGCGTATTTTCGCGACATAGGCTGGCTTGGTCTCTTGTACACTTTCCATCACCGTGTACGTTGCTCATTCTTAAACGAAGGCTGAGACTCAGGATTAAACGTATGCTTACGTTTATTTAGCAAAGGGTTGTGTAAGAAATAAGCCTGAGCCTGAGCCAAAGCCTAAGCCGGAGCCTTAACGTTAAATCTGGTGGAAGTGTACAAATTCAACCATGTTAATCTTCATTTTTTTTCGTTAATAATAATTTATTACCTTCGGTTCCGTAATCAACTTCTGTGTTCAAATCTGCGGTAATTGCAGTTTGTATTCGCTGTTTTATTTTGTTCACTTGACAGCATGATTTTATTAGCTCACCATCGTTGTTTTTTTTGCAATAAACCGTCTCGGAAAAAAAATGTTTTTTAAACATTTTGTGTCTTTCAGGCGAAGGTCGTAAACGCTCACACATATCGGTTGGTTCAACCAGCGAAGTGTCGTTGAAAATTTCCGAAGACGCACGCGACTTGACTGCGACGATTATTAGTCCGTCTGGAACCGAAGAACCGTGCATTATACGAAAATTGAACGAAGGACACTTGGGTAATTTTTAGTTTCGGTCAAGGGTGTAGCCATGATTATTCATTCCGTGAGCGGATAATCTCATGTAAACGCTGTGTTGACCTGTAGGATTTATAAAACGACATCGTAAACCCTGTTAAATTATTTTCTCTTGTTGCTTTTCCAGAGATTTCGGGAGTCGATATTATTATATTCCCAGTATCGCTCGACTTGTATACGCCCTTGGTGTTGGTGTGGTGGTGGTAGTTTGGTTGTGTAGGAGTGGTTACGCTAGCGTTGTACCATAACTGTAACGACCAATAGACCGTATTGTTCACACGTGCAACGTTTTGCGGCATGCAAAATGCAACCGTTAGTGTTGCACGTACAAGCTTTATTTGGAAACTCACACAAAAGTTGCCGCTGCAAAGTTGTAGCTGCAAATTCTCGCTGCAAACAGTTGCAAGGCGGTGTGAATACAGCTTTATTGGTGACAGTGTTTAGGTCCTAACACTGTCATTAAGTAGTGTTTATACAATTTTCGAGTGGCGTTAGTGAAGAAAAATTGACGTTCGATTGTTATGAAAATGGTTTTGTTGAGTATATTTTTTATTGTTGTTTTTGTTGTTGCTTGGCACAATATTTAGCATTGTTGATTTTGTTTCGAAATGTAGGAATATCGTTCACTCCTCGAGAAATCGGCGATCATTTGGTGTCAGTGTCGAAAAAAGGTGTTCTTCTGCCGAATGCGCCGTTTCGAATTCATGTCGGTGAGCAAGAAGTTGGCAACGCAGACAAAGTCAAAGTTACCGGCACTGGGCTTCGCTCAGCGATTAGTCAGCAGTTGAATAAATTTACAGTCGATACACGGAATGCAGGTTGGTAAATTTGTTGGAGCGCACGTTTGTGAAAGATTTAGTAGCAGATTTGAGCACGTGCACGTCGCTGTGCTGATTGTACTACAGTTTTCGCCTCATTGTACGCGGCGAAATATAGACAATTCAACACGAAAAAAAATATTTTTGGGTCATTGAAAATCAGATTATAGAATCCACTGGAATCCTGATACTTATTTGACTCCTACAGATACAATTACGGTTAGATAAACTGAGTACTATTTTCAAACTTTTTATAATAAATTTTCTAAAATGTTCCAGTGAAATTTTAATATGACTTGTGATTACAGATTCCACTTTTAAATCTAGTGGAGGTGCTGGGATGGGCTGTCGTGGGAGTCAGAGGTGACATCCAAGTAGACACAAGTTGTTGTATGCAGTTTATTTATTTTCTTCAGGGTTCGGAGGTTTGAGTATATCTGTCGAAGGGCCGTCAAAATGCGAAATCCAGTGCAAAGATAACAAAGATGGCACGTGCGATATCATGTATCGTCCAACGCAACCTGGCAATTATATGCTCAACATTAAATTTGCAGATAAACATGTGCCTGGTAAGCAGCGGTTACATGCCAGCCTCAAAGTTAGAAACCTTATGAGATAAACTGGTTCAAATGGTAGTCTTTTTTATGAATACTTTACACAGTTTTTGAAATCGGCAAAACAGGGAAGAAAAGCATATTTTTTTGCTTCTTTGCTAGTTTGTTTTGTTTTTTTGAGGCAACGAAGCTTATTTTCCAAGCACTTCTGTTAAACTGTAATTTTAGGCAGTCCATATCAAATTAAATGTACAGGTCAACCAGAAGGTCAACAGTCGGAAACATACAATTCCCAGCGTAGTCGAACTTCCACAGTGGTCGCTGGACAAGAATGCGAACTTCATTTGAAAATACCAGGTAAGAAAACGGGTGCCTGTCTTCAAACGGTGCATAGTCTGAAGGGGGTCTATGAAAGAGGGGCCCAGCCATTTCTTCTTGGATAGTTTTCCAGAAAAATTTGTAGCCCACGTGTAAGTCGCGTCAACTTGTCGTGTTTCTCTCTTAAAATTTTTGACCTCGGTCTCTGTCATGTTGATCTGGCCATGCGCTAGCTTTTACGGTATCAGAATTTAACAACGGGCTTTTGGTTGAAATTGAAAATTGACAGTTTCAGCGAAGCTGGAATTAAGTAAAAAATTGCTCTTTCGAAATATTGAACAATTTCTAGAGCAATGGTGCAGCCGAGGGTTGCGGAGTGTAGGGGCAATCTCTTTAGAATTTTTGTTCTTTAGGTATTTGAAGCGGTTTCAGTTTGCAACACAAGAATGCCTCCCAGAATCCTTGCTATATCCGTGTGCTACAGTAGGTATTTAAAGAAAAAATGTTTTGTTTTATATATATTTTAAAACATGTTTAAAAATTCACGCAAAAATAATATTACTTTTACAATGTTTTCAGGCGCAACACCACTTGATGTATCAGCGAAACTGACCAGCCCTAGTGGAGTCGTTGACAATATTACGATAATCGAAATTTCACCAGAATTATTCGTGGCCAAATTTTGTCCCAGTGAAACTGGCTTGCATACTATATCGGTCATTCATCTTGGAAGTCATATTTTAGGTATGATTCTTTTGTAGTTTTTAGAATTTTCGAAAATGGTGTAAGTAACCGCCTTCGAAGGAATCTTAGCCCAAATGTAAGCTTAAATCTAAGCTACGTAATATATTTTAGAAAATTGGAAAGCAATCAAATGTTTCAACTTTTTAAACTAAATCTGCTATGATCAATGGAACTGTAACAGATGGGATTTTTACTGCCAAATAAATATGGCGGTTTTGAAGTTAAACCTGGGTACGGTAATTTATATGTTTAATCCAGGGATTCAGTTTTGTACACCAGCCATAGGCTGTTGGCTATCTGTAGTCTATAATCAGTAAAATCAGGAGTCGATGTTGACTTTTTAAACAAGAGTATGTAACTTCTTAAAATACGCGTGGCATAAACAGTACTACCATGCGTTGCGTTTTTGTCCATACACCCCCAATAATGGGGGATCAACTACATATGGAACACAGCTAAACGTAAGAAATAACAAAACTTAAATAAATGGACGTTTTATTTTTGTATCCAGAATGTATCCAGTTACATGCGCCGAAAACGCAACGCGCGCTGTGTACATTCTTTTGTAAACAAAATGTACCCAGTTGTATACCCTTGTCAAATAATATCATACTGCTGATAGAGTAACTTATCTTATCGCTGCAAAAAACAATTTTTGTTTGATTTCAAGGATTTCAAAAGCTTTAGGATGTTATGTTAATGCCGGCATTGGTCTCTGTTGCAGGCAGCCCGTTCCAGTTTACAGTGGGTTCGCTCAAAGACGGTGGCGCGCATAAAGTGAAAGCTGGTGGGTCTGGACTGGTGCGTGCTGAAGCCGAAGTTCCTGGTATGTCAAATTTAGTTTACCACAAATAGAAATCGAAAGTTACGTTTACGAAGAAATATTTTATTGCTTACAATGTTTTCTGTGCGTGTCGTGAAATTAATACTATGTTGTTTGCCTTTGTGCTTTGTGCTGACAGTCGATTTCACGTCAGTGTTAAGTGCTGCTTGTCACAATATGAGTCGAGAGTTTGCGCTAAAGCAACAAAGGAAATACCGCTGTTTATCGGTTCAACACTAATTTTTATGGTGATTTTTTTTTTGGTTTTGTAGCATGTTTCAACATTTACTGCCGTGAAGCTGGTGCTGGCAATTTAACAATTGCGGTCGAAGGCCCTTCGAAGGCGGAAGTTGATTTCAAAGATCACAAGGACGAAAATTGTTATGTCACTTATACGGTGTCTAGACCAGGTAAAACAGAGTGATGTTTGTATAGCTAATAACAGCGGATCATTGTTTGGATTATTTTTGCGTCCGGTATTGTTTAAGCTTTTTGAAAACTGCAGAAATTTATGTCTCGAATGTCTATAATAATTGTAACGTTGAGAGCATTTGGTTTTTTATACCGTTTGTGCTTATATTTATGCCGTAGTCTCTCAAATGTGTGTAGCAACAAGCAACGGTATTGCTGATAGGTCATCTAATTTTGAAATAAAGGTGAAGTTCGAAATTTTAAATTATTTGCATTCAATTTACTTCAGTTCTGCGCAAGTTTTCAAGTTGAGTAGGTGCTAAGCAGTTTTTTGAGCAGTTGTAGCAATGATTCATAGTATAATAAATAATATTGATAAAGATGTGGTATTTGCAATTATATTCTTCAGGTGACTATACTGTATCGATCAAATGGGATGACGAGCATATACCAGATTCTCCGTTTAACGTTTATGTGTGCGCGAAGTCCGGCGAAGCAAAGAAGCTTGAGCTCGCGAGTTTTCCGACGAAAAATGTTCGGGTAAGTGAGCTTTGATGAAAGACTCTGTTTATTTTGTTATGACAGTGTGATTGTGAGCAGCCTACAATATATTGCGGTTAGCAGGGTGCCAAACGCAACTGAATTATACCGCGATCACAGCAGCAAATTTGGATTTGGGATCGGATTTAGAATCAGAATTGGAAATTTTTGGAGCTCATACTTCATGCTTTTTGCATAGCGAGTCATATGACCTGATTTGTTTGCACCAAATTTATGTCCTATAACAGTTCACGGTGCGGACGGCGACGGTAACCTTTATGTCAGAAAATGTATCACCACCCATAGGGGCGTGTTTCAGTTTGATTAGTCTCTAAACACAGTGTATTCGTTTTATATTTTGGATTATATGGTGCGTTTTTCGCTTAGATTCAAAAGCCATTCGCCATGACAGTACTTAAACACGGCGCTCAAGGCAAACTAGAAGCAAAAGTGAAGTCTCCAAACGCTGTAATGGACGACTGTTTTATAACTGAAGTTGATGAAGGTAACAACAATATGGACCACCGTTTACCCTACCGATTTTACTCGAAACCGAGTGGTATTTGTTGATCTGTAGCCTTCAATTCGTACCAGCTGAAAACGGCTCAGATTATTGTTGTTTTGGTGTAAAAAATTGGAAGATATTTATTCGTGATATATTTTTAAAAATTCTGTGATCACAGTTATTTTGTTTTGTATAAATATGTGTTTCGGTTTTCAATTTATTTTTATTATATCTGTTGGTTATTTTAGATTCAAACGTAATTCGGTTTACTCCACGAGAATCTGGCGATCACTATGTAAGCGTCTGTTTGGAAGGTGTTCACATGCCTGGCTCACCGTTTCGTGTTCCAGTTTCTGGTTCGCTGCACAATTCTATAGACGTGTCGGATCCGGCTGCGGTGACCGCTGAAGGCCCTGGCCTGCAACACACCACGACTGGTAAGTTGGAGGCTAGAGATTTTATTCACGATTATGGTGCGCGGAAAAGGTTTAAAAACATTTGTTGGTGTGGGGAGAAAAATTAAGTGTATGGGGCTTTACGCTAAATTCATACCCAGCAAATTTGGCCTGGAGATGAGTGTGTTTGCGAAGACAGAAAATGTTAATAGAATGGTTCAATTCAAAACTATGTTTAAGGTCTGATTTCACGACAAGATGTCGAATTAAGCATAATTCGGAATGTTCTAATCTTGTCAATGGTCAGTAATGTGAAAATGTGGCAATTAATATTCCTTTAGAAAATTTTATTTTCCAGATACGTAACAAAGCATCTGAGTAATGTTGCTGTTGCTGCTGAGTCATAACTCTCCATCATGTTGTTTTGGTTTAACACAATTTTGATCTTTTGAAATATATTTTTTAAAGTCATAAGGACCATGATGAATTTTATTCTAGGAGATCGAACTGAATTCACGATAAATACCAGCAACGCAGGTCCTGGAACGCTCAATGTCATGATTGATGGTCCGTCAAAAGTCACACTTGGTACGTCTTTAATTGATAATAGTTTGGTAAAGTTAGTAATTGAAGAATGATATTTGGGTTCTATACAATAAGAAAGTGTCAGTGTATGTATATGAGATCGTTTGGAGCTTCAGATCAGAAATTTTACAATGTTGAGAATATTTGATTTCTGAAACTGATGATAGATTTTGAAAATAAGTAAAAGCTAAGCGTTTTTTATGTTTGTTGTCTATTTCGATTCCTACTTTTTGTTATTAGCAAACTGATTCTGTTTAAAACGTTTACAGATGCGTCAGAGTCCGATCGTGGGTACAAAGTGTTGTACACACCATTGGCACCTGGAAATTATTATTTAACCATTAAATACAACGGGGTTCACATTCCTGGATCGCCTTTCAAAGCTGTTTGCTCAGGTAAATGATTTTCCAATATTTCCAAAATACTTTAACCATTCGTTTTTTAAAATGTTTCTTCAGGACAGAAGGTTTTATCAATAGCTCACTGCTACAAACTAATAACATTGCGTTGAGGTTCTTGTGGACATTGATCAGAAAGTAGAGTTTTAAGAAAAGTAAGAGTGATGAGAGATTCAGACACTTCCTGAGGTGGAGTTGAACGCGGTTCTGCGTATTTCGTAGTTGAAATTTCAGGTTGAGTTATTGTTTTAAAATAAATAGAATTAAAGTTCATAAAGATTGAAACTTGATCTGAACATAATGTTTTTATATCTTTCAAAGCCGTGATACAGAAGTGACGTATTAGTTAATATGGCCAATGTATTATAGCAACTATCACCTTGGTATGAACGTTAAATCAGCGAACGGGCATCATGTCTGTGGCTGCGTTTAGAATGTAAATACACGATTATTCACCTTAAAATTGCTCGTTCCAGACTAATTATTTCTTGAGAATACGGATCGCAATTTGTGTTTTGCTGTTTAGATGAAAAAATTGTAATCACTTTCTGTTATATTTTATTTAAATTTTGTTTTAAGGTAATCGCATGGGCGGATACGGTTATAATGAAACATCCTCGGTACAGATTAATGCGCTTCAACCACGGCCACGGCGTCAACGTACCGGAAGCGGAAGTAACGAAGACGGCAGCTTAGCAACTGGAGAGTCATATCCCGGAAGTGACAGCCCCCTGCTGTGTAAAGGTGACGCACACCGGGTTACCTGTGATGGAATGGGGGTACGAAAAGCGTACGTTGGGAAACCGAATAATTTCACAGTGGATTGTTCGAAAGCAGGTAGGCGGATTTAGAGGATGGTTTGCTGATTTGGGAGGTATGTAGCCGGGTGCTTAGCAGGGTGCGACCGGATACCAAAATGACGGAGCCGGATAGTTAATTCAAATCTAATACAAGATTACATTCAAATATCAGAACGTAGCTAACAGTTCTTCCTTAAATAACTAACGTATCGAATGTGCTTAAGTGACACTGCATAACAGCACACGCCGATGTATTTTTAACACTTCTTTTGGCTCTAATGGCATCCAGTATTCGGTTCTCATACGTCATACGGTCAAAAATAAATAAAACTCGAAATATGCGTTGTTTTTCAGAAATTTTGTTAAAGTTTAACTTAGCAGAAATTATCAGATGGATAGTGTGAGTTGTTTAGTGTGAAGACTTTGGGGGCAGCAGCTGCACTTCCTGCTCAGTTTGCTTTTACAAAAGTGGGGCGTTCAGGGGGACGGTAGCCCCCTGAAAGGCTTAAAATAATGCAGTGCTTTTGTACATTAAAGAAATATCCCTGAAACTTGCATGACGGTATGTTTTGTAGGGTGAGTTGATTGTAGAAAAATTTACGCCACTTTATTTGTATTGTCAAGCCGCGTTTGTCAACCTTTCTCGAAAAAAATTTTCGAATACAAGGGGGACCTGTATGATTAATGTAAAAAAATATCGAAAAAAATTTGTATCGGAAATTTTTGCAGAAAACCCATATTTTCGCTTTTTATCAATAATTTTTGAGACTGTAACAAAGGAGTGTCCAGTTTTCCCAAGGTAATATAAAATGGAGTTGGTTAAAATTAAGGGTTGTGATATTCTTTTGATGACGTAAAGGTGACGGACGGCGCCGTACGGGTGACAGACGGTAACGGTTGGTAACGGACGGTGCCGTGCGATTCACGCATGGTGACGGATGGCGTCGTACGGGTGACGCACGGTAACGGACGGCGCCGGACGTCAAGTATAGCGCAACCTTAAGGCTATTATTTTGACTTATGCTTAGGCTTAGTGTTTATCAGCTTTTCCAGCATTATTGAAACTCAAAAGAGATTGAGAACGTAGACGGGCACATGCAAGCATTTACATTACATGCATGAAACAAAAAAATGTGTAAAAGTAATTCAATCAGTTCCATGGTAGTTGGCATAAATGCAAATAATGATGGTTACAATATGTTTAACTTGTTAAAAAATATCTGCCAAGTTAAAGTACCGGAGCCGGATAGCTATTTTTTGCGAAGCCGGAGCCTGATGGTGATTGTTTGTGGAGCCGGAGCCGGATGGCCATTTTTTTGCCGAAGCCGGAGCCGGATGGCCATTTTTTGCCCGAGCCATAGCCGGATATTCGGTCGCTGCCTGTTGCCCAGAGGTGGATCCAATGACACTGACGCTGCTACTTGGCAATCTTGGGTTGTAAATACAGTCGCCGACACAGTAAATCATAGTACCTGTGACATATCGCCAGTTTCGTTCTTAAGCATACAGGTTGCAGGTTTGAATCGTACTTAAATTTTCATCAAGGCACGTTTAGGTTGCTATTTGTTGCACGAAGACTCTTTATCTTGGCGGATTCAGATTGCGTGAAAATTAATTGTCAATGATTAATTAATTTTACAGGGACAGATCTGTTGACGGTGTCTATATTGACAAAAGATGGCCCAGGCGATGAAGTGTACGTGAAACATTTGGGACGTGGTATGTACACAGTTAATTATTTTTTGCGCAAACGCGGCACCACCGGATATATTCATGTCATGTACGGCGGGAAACACATACCCGGAAGTCCGTTTGTCGTTGAAACGTAAAAACCGTTCACAATATTGTTAACCTCCGCCCGCGTGCTTGACACCTCCCACTCCGCTCGCCTTCGCTTGGACTTGTCTCACATCTAATTTGCTTATTCGAGGTAGCACACGTTCTGGCTCCTCATTTGCGATGACGATTGCTGCAATATACCATAACCAAGTTGTTGTTCTTGTTGTCGGTTGGTTAAATTTGCTGTTGGCTTAATTTTGAAACCGTATTATCAGCGCTGTGTGTAGCACCTATCACCAGTTAGTAATCGGTTTTCAAGCAATCGAACTATGGCATCTGCTCATTGTGAAATGTACGTTGAAGTTGGTAAATTCAAGTGTCGAAAATGACGCTAACTTTGTAACCTCAGCAGTCATTAACAAGGCTATATCACCAACTGGTTATAGATGCTACATACATTTATGAATACGGACAAAGACGTCCGACTGAGGGCACAAGAACCGTCCCATCGGTTATTGTTGGCTGGTTTATACAGTGAACTTGTTTTTCATTGGTTCTTTCTTGACAATAAATATTATTACGTATTTCTGTATTGTTGGTGTGTTTTTTGGTGTGAATCAAAACGGTGGTAGGCTAGGCTGGTATTTCATAATATTTCTCTAGCTATGTGATTATTATGTTAATGTGTGCAATTATGAAATTGGTTACTGAATAATTTTGTTAATGACAATTTTTATAATAGCCATAAATAATGAAAATAATTCAGAAAACATGCTGAATCAGTTATTTGCAGGGTTTTTATGAATAGCGGACGGAACGTTATGGATTGTTGGATGCGGTTCAATAAATGAAAGGGAATTTTTAAGTAGGTTAGATGGATTTTTAAATTTTTTAGTTCAAACATAATTTTAAGCTGTGTGATGGCATTTTACAGAATGCTTGGTGTACGTGTATTTCTGAAAATAGAAAGGTAAGAAGCGGTGCTGTAGTGTATTTCAGTGATATTAGTGTAAATTTAGATTATATTATAAAATTAGTATGCAAGAAAAAAAGTCGTTGTTTACTTTGATTGGCGTCACGGTAGTTTAAGCATATTTCTAAACCTTAGCAAAAGAATAAGCATATGACTAAGTCTAGGCCGGAGTCAAAGCCTAATCACATGCAAAAAGTTAGTGTAAAGCTTAAGCTTACTCTGTTGGAATCACACGGAAACACGGTAGTCCCGTCAAAGTTACACTCGCCATCGAAAGTATAAATTAGTGCAAGTTAAACGGTAGTTTAGGGACCGTTTCAACTCAACATTGCTTGGATTTGGCTTTATAGTTGAATTAACTGGTTTAAGCGTGTCTTTTCGTTATTCTGACGGTGTCATATATAGAAAAATGATGTTTTGAGTGTTTCTTCGTATTTTTTCGTATTTAGAACTTTTCATTTTTGTGGTTTTTTTTGTTTTATAATTTTTTTTGACTTGTAATTATTGTTGTTGTGTTGCCAACTGAGTGTTAAACAACACTTGTCAGCGTTCGCTATTGATTATGAAATTTTGGAATTTTGTTCAGTTAAGCCAGGTAAGCTAGGTTATATCGCTAGTTGGTAGTCGAATAAAAAATACATTTTGTGCGCTACTTTAATTTTAACAAAAAGTTTACTTTGTTTTAGTAGTTGAAAGCAAACGCAAAATGAAAATTCAAAGGCTTTCGAAATTGAATTAAAATGTTGATATTTAAGACTGTGGTACTTGATTTATTGTGGGTTTAGTTTTGTATTTTGTGGGTTTGTCAAATATTGGACGGCAAATTTGACGGTTGATGGGACTTGTGTTGTCAAAAAATTTTTATTATATTTAGGGTCAATGTTACTTTTAAGAGCGTACCAGTAGATTAATCGTATTCCTAAGCCTATGTCTAAGCCTAAGCGCTGCATATTCGTAAGCCTAAGCCTAAGCCTAAGCAAAAAATGTAGTGTAGAATGTAAGCCTTCTCTTTTAAAGACCCGCCAAAAACCGGGACGGCCCTAAAAGTAGCATAGGCCATATTTAGTATGCATGGTATAAAAAGTTAAAGACTGAAAATTACAGGAAGCATTGAAATTCAATGGTGCAAATTAACTAAGCTTATTGCTGCACATGTATAGCTGATGTTGGGCGTACCGTTTTTCCCCAGGACCACGACCACAACAGAGTAAGGTTATGCTTTGGACAAATTTTTGTTGCTTAGGCATGGGCTTTAGGTTGAGACCTGAAATTAGTTATAGGAATACCTTTGCGTTAAGGCTTAGGCTTTGAAATATCTTTATACTACTGTTGCGAGAATTAGTTGTCGGCTTATCTTTACGTTGAGGCTTAAGGCTTAGGAATGCTTTTATACTACTGTTACGACCCTCAAGTTTACATGAGCCGGTAAACAGTGGCAGATTGAAGCTGATGTGCAAAGGTAAGGTTGTAGTGTTTTTACTTGATATGTAGCCACTGGAATATAGATACTTGACCAGTGATGTAGTAGTGATACTTTCTTCTATATGCATGTTCAGTGATTTGAACCTACGCCCACATATGTGAAAATTAGAATGATATATATTGTTTAATGTTTATGACTTGCTCGCATACATTTTATAGATGAGTATTTTGATCAATGGACCCTAAAAATCTATTTAGTCAACAAAAAATCGGTTTTGTCAAAACATTGCAATGGGTTAGTGTAAAGAGCTTACTTCAAAATTTGCTAAAATGTAAAATCGGTTATTCTGAATTAGGACTGCGGTCAGCTGGTGCAATTGTTTGTGAATCGATTAGGTTGAAAGTGCATTTGCATATTTGGTACAGGTTTTGCCAGTCAGTGAGTTTGTAAGCTTAGGACAGTTGGAAAATTTCAGTTACAAAGATTTGTTAAAAAGTTGCCACTTGAACAACAACAAATTCAGCATCATTTTCATTACGTAAGTTTTATTTCACCTCCGGTTCCGTCAATTTTGTTGACTTTGCGGCTGTGTTTTTTCTCATCCGGTTATACGCTGATAGGCAGGGGAAATTTTAAAGTGGCTTAATGTGTATTTCTGTGGTCCATCCGTTGCGAAGTTTATTAAAATACGTTGGCATGAGGCTAAATTTGTGGAATCGTAATTTCTATAAATTTTCCTCAGATGTTTTCTTGTGCAGTTTTGTCATTTCATTATTTTCGTTGTTCATTCGTTTGGCCCTGTTTGTTTTATTTCGTTTCGTGACTTGTGCTTTTTCGGTTCAAATTATTTATTTATATGAAACCATTTCAAAGTGCCTATAAACATAAAGTAAAATTTTAATATGCGTCATTCCTGAGAGCGCTAGGCAGAATGTTTTACACAGGCTATGAATTGATTTGTTTCATTTTAGGGTTCAACTACAGGTCTTCACTACGCAGGGTAGGTAGGTACCTATTACAAATAAAACAAGTTTGATATTTAAAGAATGCACAAAATTAACCAATTTACTTGAATTCCAGTTTTTTATGTCCGAAATTTAAAAAGTATTTTAACATACCCAATTTGTCCTTTTGAATATCATATGATACTAGAATTTGAAACTTTGACTTTATGAAGCTGTGGTTTGAAGCGATTTTGTGTCGGAAACGATTTGAAGGTGTGTATTTGTTATCTTAAAGCACATTTGTACCGCTACCGTCCAACTTTTTGATTCATGTATTGGCCCATGTATTAGTACCCAAAGATTACATTGTCCCGCTGAATATCATATGATATCCGTCGAAATTTTGGAATCTCATGATATTCGCATAAATGTCCCACAGTATCACGTGACATACCGCCCCTTGTACACATTGATCAATTGAGAGCTGTGGTTTTTAAGCTAATGTCATGACATTCGAGTTTTGTCTGTTGACCCGATATAACAACCCGAATTTTAGCGTTGACGTCGAATGAACATGGGACAAACCGTGTCCCGCCTGCTCCTGTTATATTAACGTGAACCCCGCACAACGTTGCACTTTTCAGCTGCAAGTGTTTTTCAAAAATTCATTCGATGAACTTGCAGCGGCAATTTATTTATTATGAGTATGCGCGAAGAGCTAATTCATAGTCATGAATAGCCTTGCAAGTCGAATTAAATTCCTCATCATTGGCTGAACAGATAATTCATAGCTTATGCTCGACATTTATTGCAGTCGTCTGCAAATTATTCGCATAAAATGGAAATGATATTTTCTTGCAAATACTTGCAGCTGCAAGAAATTTGTGCAAATTGCAACTGCGAGTTTTCACTGCAAAATCAAACTTTTCCTGGTGGAAAGATGAAAGATCACGCTCGCGTAAATGCTTTCATTGTAAAATTGCGCGAGGGCAAGTGTTAAAATTTTAACTTCAATTAAATACTTTATTCTAATTTAATTCCATATATATTATATACTGTGTTGACCAGAATAAGAGGGGGTTTCCATTTTGAGTTCGAATCAATAGGAGTCCGTATCCTTAATAAGAGTCAGAAAGCGGATAGGATCCCTAAAACCTAATTAGAGACCATTAATGTCAATTAACCCTAACCGTAGCGTAAATGACTCCAGGAGCAAATTATTTCAGTTCTAAACTTTATAGCGTACTTAAATTTTGAAAGTACATTCCTAAGTATAATCTTGTCACAAGACAAATTAAACGTTTATAATTCAACGGATAATTGCAGCATATACCGGATATATATCAGTAACGAAGGGCGTCGGAGCGTGGGTTAAAAATAAATAACAGTCTGTAACCGAATAACAAGGGTGGCAGGGTACCCTTCGAGAGGCCAAATAAATATCATTACCCCTCTTATTCGGGTCACTACAGTATTATATATTATATACATATATTTAACGGCGTTGCCAGAATTCAAATAGGTTAATTGACAGCAATATTTATAACCATAGTCTATAAATTTCTTTAATATATTTTTTTGTTCCAGCAATTGTTCCGCACTTTTAAACAAACTACAAATATCAAAAGCTGATATGGATCTTTTACCCGCACGCCTTCCGTATCGAAATCACTTATCTAAATTAAGTAAATGTTTTCATTTTCTTCTTTCTATTTTAAGATTTGTATACTAAAAAATTACAGAATTATTGTTTTTGCGCTATTGGTTAAGATATGTGCCGTTTTTTGAGTATTTTTATACATTTTAATGATTTTATTATAGTATCATACCATGAAAACGCATTATTATTTGTTTGTGTTATCTCTATTGTTTTCAGGCAAAAAACCACCCTAAATTATTGTTAGCGTTGTTTTTTGTTTCGTATAATTATAAATAACGAGGGAATTTTTTGGTGACAAGTGTTGTATAATTGGCAGAATTTTTCATATTTAATCATTAATCAACTGGCATTATACAATTAATACCATTTTTTATTTAATAATTTGCTTTTTTATCATTTTGGCCTTTTTTGTCTTAAAATTACTATTTGCAAAGCGGTTTCAATTCGCAGCTTTCCGAACGCTCCTGATGCCAACTGCCTGCTCCCCAGCGAATTGTTTCTGTTTGTAACAAATTTAAATTTTGTTCAAAATAAACGCAAAATACTCACTCAAGACACAACAAACGAAACCCCACGCTGCATCCATATAATTATTAGTTCAGTCCGATCGTTCAATCATCTTCGGAATCTGCGAAAAAAATTTATAACCGAAATAATACGATTTACTTAAAATTAAGAGTAAAAGTTATCAGAAAAAATTGCTTAAAATTAGTGTTATTTTTCGCTTATTTTATACTGTTAATTACTGAAAATGAAATTACTGTTTTGATAAACATTTTATCGCAATCGTCATATAAAATGTGATGGTTTGCGTTGTGTTTATGCAATTACAAATTGCAAAAAATAAAAAAGAATAAATGTTATATTTTGTAATTTCTCTCAACTCAATTATGTATATATTGCTCAAAATTAGTTCGTTATATAAATATATGTATGTATTTATTTATTTATTTATTTATTTATATAAGTGCATTGTAATTTTTTTGGTAAAATAAAATGAATATTATTTCGCCTAAAACTGTTTATTGTCTGAAAATTTAGTGATAGGTGATAGTTTATTAATAAAGCAAAAAGAGACTAAGAAAAAAACAGAAAGTGAGTATTTTAAGAAAAAAAAGGAAAAGTTGTGATCTACTTGGTAATATCTATACTATGTTTATCTATTAATGGAAATAAATGCATATAAATGATTGCAAGAGTGCAATAAATCAGACAAATATAGTATTGGTATGTGGATTGCACTATTTAAAAATCAGGTGCAATCGACTGTTTCTGAGATTATATTTTCAGTTTTCATTCGCAATACTGCTTATTATAGTGTTTGTTTGATTGCAAACTGCATTGCGCACATTATATTTGTTCACTTTACGTTGGTCCGGCAAACATAATACAATGTTGCAATCACTTTTTACTGGTACGAATTTCGTACTGATTCGAGCGAAAACTTAACTCTGATTGTTGTTCTAGTTTTCACTTTGATTTTTGGTCTGTATTGGTGCCGCTGTAAAAGGAGTAAGCAAGACTTATAATATTTTAAATGCCTTTTTTGATTTGTGACAGCTTATAATATTTACCGTTGCGGAATTCGAACCGATATTAGACACCAGCGTCAGTAATTGGCCAGCTGTTCTCTAGTGGGACGTCTAGATTTCGTTATACAGCAAAACGGAAGTATCCCTGCCATTGTAAATTTCAGTGAGTTAATAACAACTCGCTAGTTGAACTGACTAATCAACTCATTGGAATTTACAAAGTGAGCTACTTTGGGAGACCGTTTACAATTTTGTTTCACTTAGCATTTGACCCCATACTGAACTTGAAAAGTTTCAATTTTTGAATCAGTAATTTTAAATTTTCACTATCAAAGTAAAGTATAATTTTTGAAAAGTGACAATTTTATAGATTTACTGTTCCATTGAATAGACAACGCATTGAAACTGCCGAATACGCTTAAGAAACGTAATTCAAGCTTTTATAGAGCGTTTAAATTAAAGGTTACATGAACTTTTTTGTTCTGTAGCATTATATATTGTATTTCCGGATTCGCATTCAAATTTACGATTATGATATACAATGGTGGGCCCATGTTACTTTAAGGGGCGTAACGGTTTCTGGTGGGTCTATAAAAGAGTGATGTTAGATTCTAGATTACAATTTTTTGGTTAGGCTTAAGCTTAGGAACACATTTTTGCAACGCTTAGGCTTAGTCTTAGGCCAAGGAATACGCTTCATCTACTGTTACGCCCCTTAAAGTAACATTGGCCCAATGGTGTATATATCAGTGATTTAATATTGGCCGATTTAGAGCTTGTAAAATTTTACCCTTTTCTCAATTTCTTCTCAAAATGCGAGATACTGTTGGTGTAAAGTCGATTGCGTTAAAATTATATGCACACTTAATGCCAATCAATAGCTCAGAAACTGAAATATTGTTAAGGATTTGGCAATTTTTGTCTTTAAAAACGGATATTTGCATCCGTTTATCAGTGCCAGCGTCGGCCAATCAAAATTCCTTTGCTGTATTGTTGATTCTAAGGGCTGTGTGGATATTTTGCGATATTAGCCAGTACACCCATAGCGCGAAATTTAGGCACTATATATTAAAGTAGAACTTTGTCATTTTTGTTGAATTTTACTTTGTTATATTTGTTATTTGTTTTAATATTTTTAGGCTTTTGTATTTATATTTATTTTTTTTTGTTTAAAACTGACCGGTGTTGTCAGCCGCCAGCATTGCAGCTGTTTTCCGCACGCACCGCTACGCGGCTCTGCTTTGTGTTTCTTTTGCAACTTAAAATTACTTAGCGTTGCTGACGGTGGACACCAGTAAATTTTAACATCTGTTCAAGCACACGGCCAATTTTAAAGCGCTGTTTCGTTTGTTGTCGCTGTTTTTGAGTTGAAATTTTTTTTTGCTAAATTTCTTCTAAAGTCAAAATTATGGCATCACAACGGCTTATCGCATTATGCGTTGTGGTGTTAATGTCGCTTTCGCCGCCAGGCCGCGCAATCCCAGTCGACAACGGATTAGAAGGCGACCCGGAAGTTGAGTGTAGCGCAACTGCGTTAACTGTCAATTTCAATACTCGAAACCCGTTTGAAGGCAACGTTTTTGTCAAATCGTTGTTCGATAATGAGGTATACATCTAATGCGTTGTTTGCGCAATAATTTTGTCAACAATGCCACCAAAATCAATTTTACAGCTTTAATTTGACATCAGAGTGCTTTCAAAATTAGCACTGATTGAGTCAAAAATGAACCTTAAATAGGAAAGTTTGATAGTTTTCAAACGATAATTGAATACATTTTAATTTCTACACTGCAAAAAAATGGTGAGTCAAATTGATTCTCTCCGAAATACGCTTTTCCTGACGGCACAAACTGAGTCAAACTCAACTCCGCCACAGTCAAGTTCGATTCACAGTTTTTAGATTGAAATATGGTATAAGAGTGGCTGAGCCGCCTACAAAGCCTATTTCGGAGAGAGTCAATTTGATTCATCATTTTTAGCAGTGTATACTTCTATCTCAAAATGATGCCGATATAAGCGTTGACTTTGTAAGTTAATTACCAGCGTTCACCTGTGCAAATTCCAACAAAATATTTCAATTTATATTTGTTGTGTTTTTGAATTTATGATTTCTTAAAGTTTTACTGCAAGCGATTTCGTATCATTTTCTACTTTCAGGAATGTCGAAGTAGTGAATCCGGAGGTCGTGTGGTTGGTATGACACTTCCGTTCGATACTTGTAATATGGTTCGAACTCGGTCGCTGGATCCACGTGGGATGTTCATTTCAGTCACAATCATCATTTCGTTCCATCCACAATTTATTACTAAAGTATATTTGATTCAGCTCGTTTTTTTGCATGAATATTTTCTATTTCCTCTGAGATCTGGGCCCATATTCTCAAATGCGTAGATCACCTATCATCAGTTTAGCGATAGGTGTTTAAACTGACGAACATCTGCCATTTGAAAATCTCAAAATTGGTACACAAGTAAGGCAAATCAAACGCAAACAATGTGCTGACTTTTGAATCTCATCAAGCGCTGGTTCTAAAGTTGCAGGATCTATCACCAACTGGTGATAGGTGCTACACACATTTGAGAATACGGGGCTCTGATGTCAAGCGAAGACTTTACGACACAAATTTACTATTCTTACTCTTTGCGAGAACGCATTAAACTTATAGATTCTTCCATCATCTAACAAAGTTTGTCAGTATTTGGACACTCAAGAATTATTCGTGATTTATCTGTCGAAGCCAGGATTAGGCTTACAGTTTTCTACGAGTACCCTAAAAACGTGCCTGATTTGTTTTGCGTTTTAGGTTGATCGGGCGTTCCGCATCCAATGCTTCTTTATGGAAACCGACAAAACCGTCAGTCAAGAATTGGAAGTTTCAATGCTGACCACGGCGTTCCAGACTCAAGTTGTTCCGATGCCAATTTGCCGATACGAAATCCTTGATGGACCAACTGGCGAACCTGTTCGGTAGATTGACTTCAGTATCTTGATTGATCGTAATTTATTACCACTCAGGACTCTAAACCCCACCTACACGGATCAACACCCAGGCTTTGTATTAAAGCTTCGCATTAAAATTGCGTTTGGTTTCTCGCTCGCTTCGGTTGCGACGTTTTTTACGATCATATCTGACTATTACTTTTTTAGAATTTTTGTCCAATGTAAAGAACAGGGACGGGGCAGCATTGTAAGCAAATGCCTAAGCTTAAGCTTAAGCCTAAGCCTACGCGTAAGGGTAACAATGAGCATATTCTTATGCCTTAGCCAAAGCCTAAGCATAAGCCAAGCAAAAAAATTAGCCGAACGCTTTATGCTTACTATATTCTAGTCCCACAGAAAAACCTTCCGACCCTGAACTTTACATGGGCCGAATTTTTTTCGCCACCCCGTTACCATCTTAGCTTATAACCAGTTTTCGCAAAGTTTTTCAAAATTTCCTATTTGATTAATATAAAATTAGTTTAAGTCCTCTTTATAAACGTACTAATTTATACAGCAAGTACTTACAGCTGCATCTTGCATCTACAAGCTCTTTTTGAAAACCTTTTCGCAAGACTTTTCATCTGCAATCTGAAGCTACAATCAGAGATGTATACCAAGACAAGGATAGCGTGGATATTTCGTCATGGAATTTCTAAAAAGACAAGAAAATCATTTTAGCAGACTTTATAGAGAACAATTTCTGCACACAAAAAAATTGTCTTGTATTCAAGAAATATTGTCTGCAATTTAAAGGCAACTGTGACTTTGCCAATATGCTGGAATTGTTCAATCTGAAATTCAAATTACGACTTTCATACCAAAATCAAATAGTGGCTAAATTCAAGTTGCTGAAAAATTTGCACGTATGAATAGGGCTTTAACACTTTCTCACATGAATATTTTCTATTTCCCCTGAGACCTACTTTTATGATAGGATTCGAACTCCAGTCCACTCAGCTATAGGAGCTTCACGATCGAGCCCGAGGGGGCTCTCACGTCTTGTGGTGATTTAGTACTACGTATACGTGTTGCAATTGTTAAACACGGTGCGATATATATTATTTATTGTATATACACTGCGCTGAGTTGCCTATAGGCAACTCAATGTGAGAAAGGGTTAAACATTAAACCTGTTGTCGTTTTTAGATACGCATTGGTTGGTGAAGCTGTCTATCATAAATGGACTTGTGATACAGAAACAACGGACACATTCTGTATGACTGTTCATACTTGCTTTGTTGATGACGGCAATGTAAGCTTAATACTATAGTGATCCGAATAAGAGTGGGCAGTGATATTTATTTGGCCTCTCCAGAGGGAACCCCCCGTTATTCGGTTACGGACTGTTACTTGTTGTTAATCGACGCTCAGCCACCCTTCGTTACTGAAATATATTCGGTACTACAACTGTCCGTTGAGTTAAACGTTTATTTGTCTTCAGTAGCTTGAGCGATAATGCAAGGTTTTACTTAGGAATGTACTTTCAAAATTTAAGTACGCATTAACGTTTCAAACTCAAATTATTTGGGCATGGAGTCATTTATACACTATGATGATTACTGAAATTGACATTTTTAAGGACTAATTACGGTTTAGGGATTCTATCCGCTTACGGACTCTTATTAGGGATACGGAGTCCTATTGATTGCGACTCCCCCTCTTATTACCCCCCACCCCCTCTTGTTCGGGTCACTACAGTACTGACACAACAAACTATCACGTCACTTTGAGGGGTGTACTGTATTTCTGAAAGTTTTGCTTAGACTTACGGTTATAGGTAGGAATAGACTTAGTTATAGGCTTAGCCTTACATTGAGTATGATATATGCTTAGGCTTAGGCTTAGGAATGTGCTAATTGGCACTGTTACGCATAGAAAATTGACATTGGCCGGTCATGTTGAATTTTTCCGCCAGGCCAGAATAGTAAGCTTAAAACTGTAAACTAGGCATAGTAGGAATTTGCTTATTTTTGACGCTGAGACTTTTGGGCTAATATAGGAATATGCGTATACCGTTGTTACGGCGTTTAGCTATTTTGAGATTGCATATTTCAGGGTGATACTGTTGACTTGTTAGACGAACAAGGATGTGCGTTGGATCGTTATCTTCTTCGCAACTTGGAATACGTGACAGATTTGATGGCCGGACAAGAGACTCACGTTTTCAAATACGCCGATCGCCCACAACTGTTCTTCCAGTGTCAAATTACGATTACTATTAAGGTTAGTCTTTACTAAAAACTAAGGTTGTATCTTTGATTCTGCACGTATACAGGATTTCATTTCGGGAAGGTGTAATATTTAATGTTAAAGCTTTTTTCCCCAGCGAGCTCGTACACTGCCGAAAATGATTAGTCAAATTGACTACCTCCGAAATAGGTTCTACGGGACTACACAGAGTCAAATTTGATTCCGCCAGAGTGAAATGTGCGACTAAGTGAGTCGAATTTGACTCTGGCGGAGTCGAAATTGACTCAGTGTGAGTAGTCTTGTAGAGCCTATTTGGAGAGAGTCAATTTGACTCACCATTATTTGCAGTGTATGTAATGAACGAAAAAATCATGTCTTAGATCCAGCCGTTTACCCTGCAAAATTTAAGTTGTATATTTAATTTATGTCCCCATTCCCATTGCAGGGTGTAACCGGATATTCGTTTCCGTTCCAGTTTTCGGTAAAATTAAGTGTCCGCTGGCGTTTCCGTTATAGAAATAACGAAAATTCTGCTATCATTATACGGATACGCTGCAATTAATGAAAACTTCTTGCCAACTTTGCGCAATGCGCAAAAGTAGCGAAAGCACAAAAATTTCCTTGCAATTTTTCCTTTCATAGAACATGTAAACAAAGTAATGCTGGGAAGTTGCCCAAAATGCGTATGTTGGGCGTTCCAGCTTTAATATATAGATTACGAAATTCATCTAAAATCTATCAAATTTCGATGCATCCGCTATTTTATCTTTAAACTTTTAGAAAGCCCGGTACACAAGGTGTAAACAGATTGTAAAAATAACGGAAACGGGTAGTGAAATGAAAATAACGGAAACGAAAAACGGATATTGAAGTATAAGTTTCAAAAATGTTTCATTTTTATGCCAATAAAATTGAGGCGTGCTCGAAAGAAAAATTGGCGGACGAATCAAAATTTTTCAGATTTTGGATGAATTTCATAATTTTATTTCCTTTCAAATAATTGTATCATATCTACAATGAAAAATTGCGAGATATATCCGTGATTTCTAACTATATTGAACACAAAAATAACAGATTTCGATAAACGAACACAGATTTTTACCGGAAACGGATATCCGGTTATACACCCAGCCGGTGAATATTTGCAAGAACAGAAAAAACATGATAGAAACTTTTCCACTTCAATGTTTATTCTCCATTTTCGTTTGCGTTATTTTTACTATCCGTTTACACCCTACCCCATTGTGAACGTTTCCATTTTATGTTTCGTTCAGTCGTTTAACAATTTCAGGAACCCGATAGCGAATGCCCAGTACCCACATGCGCTGAACCGCAACGAGGCAAACGGCACGCGCTTGCTCTGACCAGCGGCACATCAGTGAACCGGCCGCTTCCTCAATCTGGAGTGACAACAGATGTCCGGGCTGAACTTGAATCGCTCGATTTGCAACAAGAATCTTTCCGACCTGGTATTCCTAATCATTTTGTGAGCCCACAAGTTTACGGTTCAACTCCGGCTCAATTTGAATCGACAAACGGTGCTTATTGCATGAGTCAAATTGCACTTGGCGTAATTGCAGCTTCATTGATTGTACTCAGTGTTGCTACAGTTGCGTCCGGGTATTTGTTATATGTCAAGAAACAAAAATAAGAACAAAAAGGTTCACAGTTTCAAATGACCCCGAAGGGTCCATAAATTTGATATCTCGTACACCAAACAGTACTTTTTCTGTGGGTATTTTAATACAACTTGGTGATTTGAACACACTATTCTAGCAGCTGTACTGGGAATTTTCATTCGAGTTTAATTCTATGCCAGGCAAGATTGATTGCTGCTTGAGCTGTTTTCTGCTGTTACGGCAAAAAATTGAACAGCTATCAGGTTTTAATTGCACAATTCAAAAATTCGACACATTTTGTCCAAGTTTATTTCGGTCATTGTTACTTTTAGGGCCGTAACAGTAGATTAAGCGTATTCCTAAGCCTAAGCCTAAGAATAAGCATTGCAGAAGCGTATTACTAAGCCTAAGCCTAAACGTTGCAAAAGCGTATTCGTAAGCCTAAACCGAAGCCTAAGCAAAAAATGTAGTCTAGAGTGTAAGCCTACTTTTTTACAGACCCACCACAAACCGGGACGGGCCTAAAAGTAACATGCACCGTTATTTCTATGAGAAACGCATCAAAGCGATTTTAACAACTAGTTTGCGTATCAACCTTTTTGTTCAACTTTACGAAGCCAGCTGAAAGCAATCTAAAATTCCAGTATAATGAACTGCAGCCCTGCAATTTCGCTTCTCCTTAAGACTGGGGTATTAATTGTTACAAAAAGGTAATTTAGTAATTTAAGTTAGCTTTTTCAGAACTGTGCGCTCTGCTATTGGCTAAAAATTAGCACTGCTTGCTCATGCTGTATATGCTTTTGCGCTATATGCTTGTTGCAAAACTGCACCGAATGCTTTTCTGCAATTACTTGCATATTTGCAGTTTACTATATATATAGTCTTTATAATTGAAACGTAGAAGCTATGCGCAGCTATATGCGGCTGAGCTTGCAAGTTTTTTAAGTTTAAACATTACTTGTATCTTGTTTTATATTATTTTATACTTGTTATTGTTTGTTATTATATTCTTTTATGTGCGATATATATATCCTTTGTTTCTAAATTACTAATCTGATAAATAATTATCGTTAAAGCATGTTTATTCTATTGTATTAAAATTCCCAATAAGTGCTTAATGAATTCTCTAAAAAGCATTTCTCTCCTGCTAAATTTCTTGCATCTTCAGCTCCGGCTGAGAGTCACGATGTTCGTTTCCAGTTGCACACATAATTATTGAAAGCGTATATTCAACATAATAGTGTATTACAGCCGGTTAACAAGTCAAAGTTTGCTTTTAAATAGCTACTAGTAGTCCAACTTAGCCGAAATACGCAAAAGCGTTCACGAATCCACAAAAGTCTGTGTGCAAATTTTCTAGTTTATTGAACAATCGAGTTTACTCACTGCAAGAAATGCTGAGTCAAATTGAGACTCTCTCCGAAATAGGCTTTCCCTGACTACACAACTTAGGCAAAATTCCACTCCGCCAGAGTCAAATTCGACTCAATTTGACTCTGGCGGAGTCGAATTTTGACTCAGTTTGTATAGTCAGGAAAAGCCTATTTCGAACAGAGTCAATTTGGCTCACTATTTTTTGCAGTGTATGTGCTATGAAACTATAGTAAAAACTGATGCTGGAAAGTTGCCCAAAATACGCCAAAGTACCAAAATTTCTCTTTTAGTCATTTTATTATTGTTGCAGTCAATAATTGTTTTAGTATTTGAACGTTTTCCATGATCATCTTTTTTGTAAACTTTCATTTATTGTGAATAAAAACGTACGTTAACAATTCGATTCTAGAAACCAATGTTGTAAAAAAACTCAAAAATGGCAATCCAAAGTGTAAAATGGTTGAGTGTTATGCAAAAATTCGATCTGTAAACCAACTGTAACACGACGCAACAGGATATCCGGTTCCAGTAAATATTGATGCATATACGTTTAACCGAAAATTCCGATGTTAGCGATGTCCATGCATGACGGTTGCGTCCGCAAGGTATCAGTACTCAGGGGCCCTGCGTGGCCATTTAATAAATATTTTTGCTGGCTAAAGTGCCAAAGCACTTAGCTAGGGGGTAATGGGGGGGTTTGTATTGTTGTTGTTGTTAGTTATTGCAATGACGGAAACGTGTGTCCCTAAGGTGCCTGAGACACCCGGGACACACAAAAACATGCAAATCAGCTCAACATGGGGGCTGGGGTAGCCAGCCTCCATAATCAGTTTAGTTGTTGTGATCTTACGAAATTCGGCTCTTGTTTTACAGTGTTTTTCACCTGGCTTAGTGCGTGTCTTTGAATATTTGTTGGAGTTGAATTGCATCAGTGTTCCGGGCGACTTAGGTGGATAAGGATTTAACTGGATTAAAGTGTCACGGTAGCTCCAATGTGAGCCTACGGTGAAAACCGGCAACAGGGATTCAGCAGTAAAAGCGCACAGCACGGAGCCTTCGGGCAGTACCAGGGGAAATCGGGGTCACTTGGAAATGTAAGGGGATTCTTGGTAATATTTGGGAGTTATTCTGGGGATGTCGATTCTAGCGGGGCTAGCCTCGACAGTTTTACTTGGGGAATTCTTGGGATTTTGTACGGTTATTTGGGATTACGGAGTATCCGGAGTTTGTCACGCTAACGTTTGCATTTGTTTTGTACGGTGTGAGCTAGTGACTTAGTTGAATAACAGGGTTAAGATATCGTAGTTGACACTGTACTCCTGTATGAATACTGCAAAAGCAAAGCATATTGCTCCATTTAAACAAGCACATACCTGGTTTTTAATCCAATAAAATACCTGATTTACTTGTCTATAACGGCACACCGCAAAAAATGGTGAGTGAAATTGACTCTCTCCGAAATAGGATCTCCGGGACTACACAAACTGAGGCGTAGTCGACTCCGCCAGGGTGAAACGTGCGACTTAGTGAATCAAATCTGACTCCGGCGGACTAGAAATTGACTCAGTTTGTGTAGTCCCGTTGAGCATGCTTCGGAGTGAGTCTATTTAACACACCAATTTTTGCAGTGCACTTTCATATTATACATAAGCGAAATGTTATTATAAAAGGTTGTATATCACTACGTACCTTTTCGACCATCAATTTCGCATTATCTGTCAACAATTCCTCAGATTAATGTCATGCCTAATGTTGTAAAACCGGAACATCTCTTGGCTATCCTATGGACTTAGTTACCTTTTTAATTTAAGTAAACAGTACCATTTAAGTCTTTTAGTTATTTTTTTTAAAATAACTTCCACAGCCTAACACAAAACAGCGCTTGCCCTCAATTCAATTGTTAGCGAGTAACATCACAGCACAACAATGACAAACTTAAAAGCCTTGTAAACTATTGGCCAATGTTAATTATATAGCGACCTGCTCACTGGAAGACCAGCAAGCTAAAGAACTTACAGATTATAACGACTCACTGTCCTGCAAAACGGCTCTGCTACAAACCGGTCGACAGCCGTTGGTTTGCCCACATCCTACGGAAGATGGTTTGGCTACTCCTACAACAACTGGATGGCTTAGGCATATGCTTACGCTTTGACTTAATTAGCAGTCAAGCCGTTACAGCAAACATGGCCCAAACTATTTTATTCACCAATGTGCCGAGTGTAACTGTGCAACTTTTTCAATCAATTCACGATGACTTGCATACAACTGAAGCGACGACTGAACGGAATGCCACTGTACCCGAGCAGCATCACTGCCTGCGGTTAAACTCAATCTTCCGAGAGACTTTCCTGTGTCGTCGTGAAAATTCATCGCTACCGTTTCCATCCAAGCGTTGTCAGTGTTACGTGGGTCATCGACATAGCCACGATATATCTACATTGAATAAAACTCAATTCTAAGCAATAGCAGCTACGATACCAAATTAAATAACTGGTTGTAATAAATGGATAGTAAAAAGTAACACAATCGAATAGTGATCAAAATAATGGAAACGGAAAACGAATATTGAAGTATAAAAGTTTTAATGATTTTTTTATTTTTCTGCCCATATAATTGAGGCCTACAAATATTTACAAGACTTTCTATAATATTAAAGAAAAAATTGTAAAGGCATACAAAATTTTTCAGATTTTGGATTTATTTGGTCTATTTTGTTTCATATCGAACACATTGCATCATCTACACAATCGAATAGTGATCAAAATAATGGAAACGGAAAACGAATATTGAAGTATAAAAGTTTTAATGATTTTTTTATTTTTCTGCCCATATAATTGAGGCCTACAAATATTTACAAGACTTTCTATAATATTAAAGAAAAAATTGTAAAGGCATACAAAATTTTTCAGATTTTGGATTTATTTGGTCTATTTTGTTTCATATCGAACACATTGCATCATCTGTACGAGAAAATGTTGGATTTATAAAAGATTTAGAACTATTTTGGGCATAAAATATCGGAATTTCCCGTATTCCTCTAATGGAAACGGACAAAAAATAAAATTCAAACAATAACACGCATAGAACAAAACCTTTCCCCACGTAAAACTCCTAATCACGTTACTTAAAAGTGGTATTCGGCTCATTTTAAGAGAAAATCAGTGTACAGTCATGAAATGTTTTGTTCCATTCTATATTAAGTCATGTATAATTCCGAATAAATTTTGCCGTCGAGATAACGGTGATAATGAAAAGTTTAAAAAAGTTATCTTACTAAACAGACACAAAATTCACCTGTCAGCATCGGCCAAGCACCAGGACTTGTTAGTAGAGAAAGCAAGAAGATGTTCAGAAGAATGCAAGGAAAGGTTTCCTGTTACATAGAATTCTCTTATTACAGTACAACAATTTTCGTTCAGGGGAGGTCATACTGTACGTACGGAAAAGGATGGCCGCGCTCCCTTTGTGTCCCCTTTGTTGCGGGCCTGATGAGCTTGCTAAAATGTTAGCTAACTGAAAGCATTACAAACTATGATAAAACCATATAACTGTCCATACCAAAGGCGCGACGCCAAATCACAATAAGCTTACTTTCTGTCCACTGTTAAACAAATGAGCAATTTCCGTCTGGGCACGTTTCCGATCAGAATCACTCAGTTCTTCATGATTCAACGCTTCTTCACCAAATTCTCGTCGTAAGGTTTCTGTGACTACTTCACCGGGATCGACCATTCCCTGAAAGAATCACAGCACGTCGAAAAAGTAATCGACTCGGACAAACTGTCAACAAAGTTAAAAATATACAAGCACTGCGGACAACATACTAGTATAAAAACTCTCACGGCATTCCAGCCCCAAATTTCCGAACGTTTAGCTTAAAAACAAACTTTGTTACACAAATGGCACAGACATTTTACAACTTCAAATCGTAACGCGTCGTAACGCGATACCTTGAAAATCAAAACTCCGCTTACTCCAGGAATGGCCCATTCTTTACAATCCCTGCGTTCAATCAGCACGGCTTCGAGTATCGGCATTTTGGTTTCGGAATGTAGTTCAATAGAACCATTTTCGAGCCGCTTCCATCTAAAATTTTATTTTATAACAAAACGTCAACGACAATACCTGGTATAATGACAACTTAATCTTAAAGCTAACCAGATTTTCGACACATTTAATTCAACAGCGATTATATCTAAGCTTTATTTACATCAGAAACAAAATGCTTCTGTCGATTTGTTTACCCTAACTCACCTGGTTACAATTGGATCGGCAGCGTGATTAGGGCCCCATTTGCCAAGAACACCACGGCCTGTGATTCCCGTCCGGCCAATAGGATTCCTTAACAAACAATAAAAACTAATTTAATTCTGGACGAGATTTTGACCATATACTTGACATTATACCGAAGCACAAACGTATAGAAATCTGCTTAGAGTTACTCAAAGACAGCAAACTGCAGCGTCATAATTGCAGTAAACCCATAATTCTACCAAACCGACAAGATTGCAATGTGTCACCAAAGCCTTCCAAGTGGACCAGTAAAACCAGTAATTGTATTTGAAGCATCGAGAGTAAAAGTCCTATCGACAACGACACGTACAAGTTTTTTAAGCGAGAATTTGCAGTTGCCAGTCTTGCGAAAAGTGGTTGAAATAAAAAAACGTGCACGGGTAAGTTGCAGCTGCAAGTTCACGCTAAAACAAATGCACGACGTGTGAACAAGGCTTTAAACAATAAAATAACGATAGCTGGCCAAACATACACTTGTAACGAATGTTCCCTCTGGCACTTTATACAATTTGCTTCTTTTTAAGGTTTATTTTATTGAAAAACTAGTAATAAACACAATTAGATCATCCCAAATATGCTCCCCAAAAACCTGCCTGGTTAAACATAGCCCTCTATGACAGTCCGGTAATCTGATATACAATCAATACCTTACACCGATACCTCATGAACAAACTAACAACGTCACTTACCTTGGCCGTCTTTCGACAACTTCATATCTGCCCGTAAAACTGCGTCGATCTACTTTTCCGTCAATTTCATTAAACTTTGGATTAAAGTCTTTGTCGCTAAAATACACAAATCCATATATTAGAGACAAAAACTGCACAAACCGTGCTGACTTTTCATTTTTGTCCCCAAAAACTGTAATTATTTTTATGCTGTAAGTTTTGCCAATTTGTCAAATTCACTACCATTACGATTGGCGTTGAACCCCAATCGAGATTTGGCCCCCCCGTTCAACATTTTGAGCCTTCAAATAAACTTTTTGCGCGTCGACTAAACAAACGCATTTGTTACACTATTCCATTATAATGTTATAGATAAGCGTATAAACTATGTTTACACGCTATATACGCACGACCAACCATGGTTTTTCATTTAAAAATAGTATTTGTCAGTAAAAATTAGCCTCCTAACTTAAGATTTCCCTCAGTCGGGACACAACGAATGCGTAGGCTGTCGTATTCGAATACTAATTTAGCTGTTCAACTATCTAGTCATGCCAATTAAGACACAATTAAGGTTAACTTTTTTCCTTACTCAAGAGAAGAGTCGGCCCATACTGGATTTTGTTGGACAACGTCTGCCGTAAATTCAACTGGTTTGTACTCAGCGAACGGTACGCTCCAAGCAACTTTTCCAACAGGTATTACAAATCGATGAACCTAAAAAAATGCTTGCATAATAAACCGAAATTGAAACCATTAAAACATATCCGCATGCTAACACATTTCCCGTTTTCGTTTTCGGTAAAAACCGGTGAACGTTTCAGTTATAGAAATTTCGGAAATTCATTCCGTTGCTGTTGTGATGCTGCAATTGTTGGGTTCAAAATGACGAAATTCCTCCAAAATCTTAAATTTCGCATGCATTCGTTATATTTTTGCCTAAAACTTTTCAAAAACCTGGTGAATATTTGCACACCTCAATTATGTTGGCAGCAAAATAAATCTTTGAATCTTAAGCCCATATAAGAGTTATGGGCGGAGCGGCAATTGTGGGACTGCAACAGAATAAGCTTAGGCTTTAGACTACTTTTTGCGAAAGACTAGGCCTAAGTATAAGCTCATTCGTACGCTTAGCCTTAGTAACATGCTTATACGACTGTTACGGTCCTGTTCTTTACATTGGCGGAAACTTTTATGTTTCAATATCCAGCTCAGCATCTGCTTCGGTTATTAATAAAACCACAAACTTCATTCATACAATACTTAATATATCAACTATTTTCAAGTGCACAATATTGTACGCCTGGTAAACAAAGCTCACCTTGCCGTCAGTTCTGGGATATGTTGAATTGATGCATTTAAGATGTCCTCCAACAACCGTAGCTGAAGTAGGTCTTTCCGAAACGGCACATGACATAGCTGAGATCACAGTATTAAGGCACGTTCGAGACCATAACAATCGATAACATTTATTGATCATAAAATTAAAAATCTTTGAGTTTAAGTCGCAACTGCAAAGCGTTATCCAAAACGGTCAATGTTCAAATACAGAAACGCGAAAAATTTACAATTAAAGAAACGTTTTTAATTCGTATCGATACCAGTCAGGGTACAATCGGAGGTCTGCCTCCGGCAAAAAATCAGTCTCCCGCTCCGGCAGAACTTTTGCCGGAGGAGGTTCCGACAATTTCGGTAGTAAAATTTTGCATACTTTAGCGAAATTTGTCTGTTTAGCGCGTTTCGTTTTACTTTTGTCACAATTTTCAGAGAAGAATGCCCGAAATTCCGCAGAAAATTAGCGTAAAGCCGAACAACTTAACAAAATATTGCAGATATTGCGACAATTACCTAATTAACCAGGGTGCAGCCGGAGGTGAAAAATATCGGAGCCGGAGGTCAATGAAACTTGCCGAAGCCAGCGGCGAGGCGAAATTAGGCGGTAAAAATGATGGTTAATCAGTTAATTTTAGCCCATATCTGCAATACTTTGTTAGGTTGTTTGGTTTTACGCTAATTTTCCGAGAGATTTGGGAAATTCTTTCCTGAAAATCGTGACAAAAATAAAACGAAACGCGCTAAAACGATAAATTTTACTATCCAAATACCGGAACTGCCCGGTTGTACCCTGTAGTTACCGACTTCGGCAAGTTTCGTTGATCTCCGGCTCCGGTCGCACCCTTACACCATGATACGATTCAAATGTGCAAATTTCACGCTAAGCGCATAAGTAGGATAATAGCATGTCAAGAGGAAACCAAACCGCAAAATACGGCAAAGCTAAAACCGAATCAAAACCACACGCAAAGTTAACAAATTGGCGTTAAAGTTACAATTTTCAAATTCTCGAAATGTTATTGAAATTTCGTTTAATTTCTGAAAATTTTGAGCAATTTAACGGTCTAATAATGGACTGTGCTTGCGCAACGTTACCAACAATGAAGCTTTAAAATTTCTCGGAAATGAGCCAATGATCCGTCTGGTAAAACAAACCTCTGAATTTACTGAAACGAAGGCAACCAACCTGACTGTTTACAACAATGATAACGCGAGATTATCATTGAGTATCATTAACTATAGAACAATCTGTATCGAAAATTTACTGCATATTTGTATAAAGATAAACATAGAATATATAATGAAAATCTTAACGAACAAACGATAATTTATTCTAAATCGATATTCGACAGTTTATACTTACCCTTTCTCACATGAATATTTTCTATTTCCCATGAGACCTACTTTTATGCTAGGATTGGAACTCCAGTGACTGGAGTGGGAGGCGTATACCATCACCACTCAGCCATTGGAGTTTGACGCTCGAGCCCGAAGGGGCTCTCACGTCTTGTGGTGATTTAGTACTATGTATACGTGTTGCAATTGTTAAACACGGTGCGATATATACTATTTAACGTACTATACACTGCGCTGAGTTGCCTACATGCAACTCAATGTGAGAAGGGGTTATAGCTAGTAAACGGAAAATTTTTCGCTTAAACACCCCTTTACGGGGTGTTTATCTACTTACGACTTATTGCTGCAACACAGATTTTTACGAGTGCAATTCAATCGCAAAACTTGCAAAAGTTGGAAACAACGTGAGTCAGGGTAGCTATATGCAAAATCTGCAAATCATTTTCCAGACTGGTTCCGGTACTGTAGTGACCAAAACAAGAGGAGACTGATATTTATTTTGCCTCTTCAGAGCGTTTCCTTGTTAATCGGTTCAACATTTATTTTTAATAAAGTGTGCGTCGGTTGTCTGAGTGTCTGTCACATATTTCAGCAGTTTATGTTATTCGTCTGCTTTGGTCTCGTTTATGGACTCTAGTTAGGACTTATGGAGTCTATCCTCTAACGGACACAACACATACAGGCACTCAAAATGGGAATCGCTTCTTATTTTATACACTTTCCAGTCTTAATTTTCACGGAAATATGCACTTTAAATCCACCTTCGGTTCAAACCGGATATTGTTACATCCGGTTCCGGCAGTGTAAGCGGATAGTAAAAAACCGGAAACGGATAGTGATCAAAATTGCGGAAACGAAAACGAAAAACGGATATTAAGGTATAGAAATTTCAAAGATGTTTCATTTTTCTGCCAACACAACAGAGGTCTGCAAATGTTCACCGGGCGTTCTACAATTTTAAACAAAAAAAAGTGCGGATTCATTGAAATTTAAAAGATTTTAAATGAATTTCGTAATTTTTATTTCATTTCGAACAATTGCAGCACATTTGTAATGAAAAATTGCCAGATATTAATGTGATTTAGAACTAATTTCGGACGTAAAAGTAACAGAATTTCTGTTATTCACATACCGAAAACGGACACCGATTTGTTACAGAAACGGACATCCAGTTAAACCCTGGGCTCCTGTATTTTTTGCGTCCGGTTACATCCTTCTTGCGAACACTATGTTAATCAAAAGAACTATCATTGCAATAGGTATACTATAGCATACGAAACAGGCCAGAGCCTATTTACCACGTATCCAATCTCAAATAAGCTCTGATGCTACACTGCTTAAAACATATTCAAGACTTTTCTTTAGCTTTGCTCAACCAATATCCAAAACGCACAAATTTCGTAGGAAATTGGTCGATTATGGCTTTTCAAAATTCCTACAGCCAAAATAGAATTATACAACCAAATCCATAAAAACCGAACCACTAACGAATGACAATATGTATAGAACCGTTATTAGCACGTCCAGTACATACCATGTTACAATCAGCAATTGTAAATATAATATCATTAATAAATATAAAACAGATACAAATAGCGTTTGTTGTTCATTATAACACAATAAAAAAATCAAAATAACAATAAATACGTAGCACACCTAACTTTCGCCAACGCCTTTGGAGAAGCAGGCTCTTTGTAAACTACGCATCAGAGTGCCAAACCGAATTTAATTCAATCGGTATAGGAATAAGAATCGGAATTTTATACTGGAATAGGAATGAACCGAAATTCTATCCGGAATCGAAACTCGGCTTGCACCCTACTACTTATTGCAGTTGTTGAAATTTTCGCAAAGCTTACGCTCCGGCTTAAGCTTACGGGGATTGTATAAGCACAGGCAGGAGCGTGTGGTAAATGTACGACAGCCCAAATACCAAAACTAGATCTTGACGAACTGACACCGAAATTTATCCAAAACTAGTTTAACATAACGTGTGTCAGAAAAGTGTAAACGATTTGCGCACTTTAAAACTAATCAAAGCCAACCCAGCAATTTAAAAAAACAAAAAACTTCGTATTTTACCATTTCGATAATAAAATGCACTACACAGCTTCCTACAATAAAAACATTATTAATTTATCATAGATCAATAAAGCGGATATTAAAAATCGCACATACAAAACGAGCTGTTCATCAAAAATAAACACCAAAATAACACTGATTTTCATGCTCACTGACACCTACATCAAATTGTTGATAAATCCAAAAACACGTCTTTACGCGACATTTCTATTCAGAGCTCAACCTAGATTTTCAAAAAAGCGTAAACAGACATTATCGACATAAACGTCTTATCTGCAAATAGAAAAAGATACAGGAACAAACAAAAATAACAATATATACAAAGAAATCCAGTTACAGCAAAACAATTAGAGTGGTATTCAATAACTTAAAAACAACTAAAATATACCACCACGAGTACAATTTCTCTAAACCATGCTGGTTAAACCGAGCCTTATAACTTTACTTTCCTTCCGGACAGTTGATATTCCCGAAAACTCATTTTAATCCTATAACGGGTTTTACACTATGCCTGAAATTCGCCTACATTCCTCATCAATAACAAACGTCCAAGCTAACAAAAACTATAAGTAGCAGTTACATACTTACATAACATACATATCACTCTTTAAATCGGTTGTGAAATCTTAAATTCAAATGTCACCCGATACCAAGTGATTTGCATTAATTGTTTTTATCCAACTGGCTCAACACATTGACCATAAAACGTTGGCTAAAACAAACAAAAAATAAAGATAACAAGGTGCGATCAGATACCAAAAGCTGACGGAGCCGGAGCATGAATTTAAATCTAATACTTTATAGCATTCAAATATCAGAACGCGACTTACAATTCTTCCTTACGGGGCTTAACGTACCCAACGCGCCGGTGCATTTCTAACCTTTTAGCAACGTCCCTACTATACTATTCTATGTTTTTTGTAGTGCTGCGTCCAGTTGCAACATTGGCTTGATCCATGTTCCTTTTAAGGGCATATTACTGTAAAACAGAGTAGCTAAGATCAGGGATGGCAGGCTCAGTCTCGGCAAGTCTCGGTATTTGGCAGGGTTCGGTTTCTTGAGTCTCGGTATTTAAAATTAATTTTTGGTTTGGAGTTTCCATTCCATGTCAGTGTCCGTCCATTCATGAATTGCTCGGAATTGCAGTCGCTTCAAAATATCTAGTATTTTGATGTGCAAAAAAGAGTTTTATGATGTTTGGACCACAGATATCCGGTATCCGCTATGTTTATGGCGGATGCCGGGACCGGATACGAATGTCCGATTGTGCCGGATATTAAACCGTAACCGTACATCCGGTCGATCCCTGGCTGAGATATGTATATTTTGCTACGCTCATAGAACAACACTCCTCATCCGTAACTGGTATTCCAGCGTTATTGTAACCCAATAAGGATTGTGAACGTACAAGGTCACATGCAAACATCTACGTTAAATGTGCGACAGAAACAATATGAAAAAGTAAAGTCAATCAGTTCGATGGTACTTGGCATAAATACTAATGATGGTATAAATTTTTTGAAGTTTTTAAAAATAAAACCCGACAAGTAGTTAAAACACCTGAGCCAAATAAGCAATCCGTATCTCGACATGTTTCGGTTTCACTGCTCATATGAATCCACCAAGTGATAAATATGAATTGCCGCCAAACTGAAATTAACTAAAAATTCCTCTCGCCTCAATCTGTACTGAACGATTTACCTTGGCTGAAACTTCATCTCCTTGGCCACCAGCAATTTCATCTTCATCCGAACTCTCGTCAAAACTGGAATCATGACCGTTACCACCTCCACCAGTTTGCTGTTCTACAATAAATAACAGTTTACGTACCAGCAATCAATCTGAATGACGTCCCCTAGGGCATCTACAACCTACAACTGGTTGTTGCCTAAATTGAAAACCTCGGATATATTAACTGTAATTTAAAACATTAGCTGAGGCAAACATACAGCTTGAAAACACAAAATTTTTATTTCGGTTAACACCAAAAAAACGATGGATGCTTACGACAAATTTCTCACTTTTACCAAAAACATTATTGCTCAAGTAACGCTAAACCTTACAAATACCGGAGCCAGAGTCGGATATTGAACGCTATTTCAATAAGAACAAAAAATAAATGTAACTAAATTTAGTAAACATTTCTGACAATTTTTTACAATTTTTCACTTATCCGTGTTTTAGAATTAAGCGTGGTTCCTACTCTAATTAAATATATACTGCCACCTCAATCAAAGATTATGTGCAGCACAAGGTATAACTTTAAGCGGAAAATATTCATGGAACGTATGTTACATAGCTGCACCCTACATTAAATCAAATTACTAAACCAACCTGAATTAGGCACAAAAGGAGCATTGTTGTGACCATCAGGTGTATTAGTAGCACAAGCAGCAGATTTGGTCATATTTTCGTTGGAAAGAAGATCATAACACGAGGAACAAACACGAAGTGGTTTCTTCGACTGTTCTGGAAGTAGCCAACGTTTTGACGAGCAGGGTCCGCAGACAACACTACCGCATTTACGACAATGATGCTAAAATTAAAATATAAACCTATATAATAATAAAATTACTGCACAATACCATGTTCTGTCTCTAATATTTGAGACATGTCAGTGAAATAAATAGAAGATTACAAAGTGTCATATTTTCGAGTTAGTAAACATCTCCAACTGAATTATCAATCTATCAATCTATCAATCAATCTATCTATCTAACAATCAATCAATCTATCAATAAATCTATCAATCAATCAAACAATCAATCAATCAACCACTCAATCAATCAATTAATCAATCTATCTATCCATCTATCTATCGATCCATCTATCTATTTATCTATCTAATCTATCTATCTCTCATGAAAGAACCCGGGCTGGCGAAAGGCCACAAGCACGGCTGAGAGAGGTCACTTTAAGCGGGTCGTATCTGAAACAGCTAAAATTTGAACTAAAGTACATTAATATGAAGTTTTTAAGTAGTCTACGTTTAATTTTCAAAATTACAATAAACTAATAAAGCAACCATACCCGTCTTTGAATCATAGTGAATTGAGTCGTATTACAATGCATGCATTTATTCGCTGAACGGTCTGGCACCCATGCGGCTGCATGCTCATCGGCAGCTCGTTTTCCACCTGTCATATTATGTTGATAAAACACCATGCTGAACGCATATAAGCTCCTTTTCGCCTTATTTCCAAATTTTTTAATTTCAAGTGTTCAATTTTCTCATTTTAACTAGCTAATTGATGTGAACAACTTTGAAGACAACCTTTATGTTATAAATACGATATTTTTTGTTTTCTACTTTTGCAGTGTTAGTTGTTTTGATAATTTTCTATTTCAAACGTTCAATTATTTATATATTACTTCTTGGAAAATATTTTAAACTGTGGCATCGAGAATGTTCAAGTGAATACCAGCAAGTTTACGGCGCCTGAAAGCAAAATTCCAGTAACAAACTATGTTGCTAAAGTTTTGTTGTAATTAAAATCCGTTACGTACTTGTATTCAGCAAATCAGTGAGGCACCGGTTAATATGAGTCATCCACTCGGATTTTTCAGTTGCAGTTGCGGCATAAACATTGAACGATTTACTTCGAGTTTTGATCAAAAATCCATTACGCCACTCTGAATAACAAAATAATCATGACGATAAACAAACTCGTTCATATTGACATGTTTCACAAAGGTAGAAAAATTATTCCAAACGCATATAAATAGTTTTGCATTCGTAAGACTCCACAATAAATGAAATGACGGTTACTTTTACCTACATCACAACAAGTGCTCTCAGGTCGTTTTTACTAAAATTTCTCTCCCGGCGAAAACGATTATTCCTGCTCCTATTCTTGTGAAATGTAGTACCAGTTGCAATCCTGATGCGATCTCTTACCTCCAGTATCGTCGATGTTTTCAATTTTGACATCTTCAAGCGGAATAATATGCTGTTTGTTGTATTTTCGTTTGCTAATTATAATGTTTCCGTACACAAATATGTCATTGAACAGAAAAAATTGTCGCGGTTTCGCACCTTTTCGACACTGTTTCTGTAGTATGCCTTCACCAACTAATACTCGACCCGGTAACAATAATGGCTGAAATCAACGCTACTCGAAAACATTTTCATACGACAAACCCGTTTTTAGTTCCGTTTCTTTTGCCGGCGATGGAAAAGGTAGTTTTTTTGCAATAGATTCTTAAAGCTAAGCCTAAACTTAAGTGTAAATATAGGTCTATAACTAAGCATTTTTTGCAGTTCTTTGTATTTTTCATAGACTATTGCGTGTTTTCAGAATACCTGCTAATAATTATTGCATAACTATGAAAATTCATCGATTCAAAGCAAATTTAATTCACCCGGCGTCACTTACTCCAGCAATATTAACTTCTACTTTTTACAGGTTTACCAGCATTTGCTGAATCCTCGACTTCTAGTCTCGGTTCCAAAGCACCAAGTGTCGAAAAACCGAAACCTGCCAGATACCGAGACTCCCATACCTGATGCTAGCCCAACTATTTTATAGTACTTAGAGAAAACTGGATGCGATTAAAAGTAAACATAGGCCAAACGAATGTTGCAACTTAACGCAAAGCCACAAAAATATAGAATAATGTAATAGGGCCGTCGCTGAAATGTTAAAAATGCTTCGGTGTAAAATGTTAAGCTTTGTCATATAAATAATTTGGACACCTTAGGCTATTTAAGGAAAAATCGTTAGCTACGTTTTGGTATTTAAATGCCATCTAGTATGTTAGATTTGAATTAATTATCCGGCTCCGATATACTTCATACTAGTGCAACAGTAATGAATATAAGAGTATTTCTGATATTCAGCTAGGCTACAATTACTACAAATGCCAGTTGCGAGATACGTAACAATCTGCCTTGCTTGCCGAAAACTCATGATCTACTTTTGGGTCCAGTTGGACAATGGATAAGGTTGCATGTACACGTTTTGATCCACAAGCACAAAACAAAAAACGTAACGAATAGGAATATGCTGAGATGTATACTGTTCCGTACCTAAAATATACTGTTCAGGGTGCAACCGGAATTACAATTACCGGAACCGGCGACGGTCAAGGTTTGCATACTGCACTAATGAAATCTAGTTAATTTTTATCGTCATTTTGTAGCAAAATATCTTAATTAAAACCAACCAAATTTTAATACCCGGAATTTTTAATTCTGGTAAAAATTTACCGGAACCGGAAGGTGAAAAAATTCCGGAACCGGAATTCCGGTTTCACCCTGATACTGTTACGTACCTAAAATAACACCTTAATGATTGTGAACGTTCACATGCACGTGCAATTATTCACCATAGATGCCGCAGGGCCTAGCTCCGGCACCGGGACCCGTACGTTATTTGCCGGGGCCAAATCGGGACAAGTTTAAACGACTTATAATTGACTGGCATGAAAAACAATCCTATCATGAAAATCAGAAGAAATTACTGTGCACGGAATTTTTTAATTTCCCACGGTTTGCTGTACAAGTGTACACACTACGCAAAGTAGGTTTCCCACTGCTAGCCACCATATACGTACGTATTATGTATATCGTAGCTCATGTTAAAAATTATCTTTACGTGTTCTAACTTGGCCCCAACCTTGGTTTCAGCCCGGGCTCCGGGCAATTCTAATAATTCTCATTACATGTATGCCAGAAAAAATATGTATATAAAGGTAAGTCAATCAGTTCAATGGCAGATGGCATAGATACAAAATGATAGTTTCAGTTTTTTGAAGTTTTTAAAAAACATCCGGCGAGTTAAAAATACCGCCGCAGTATGGCGAATTTTCCGAAGCGAATGCAAAATGTCCAGTATTTCATAATGTGAATAGCTGTTTATGTTATTCATGACCAAACCGCAAATATAAGGGTACCCGGCAGGGATATGCGGTCTCGGTCAAAAAAGCGAGACCGAGACTCAACCTACCGAGACCGAGACTATTGGTTTCGGTCTCAGTTAATTTTTAACCGTTGCCGAAAATGAAAATAAATTTTTTAAACGAAAGTTTGAACATTTTTATCTGCTCTGAATTGCCGTTTCATACAATTAAACTAAATCTCATACAATTAAACTAAATCGCCGCCTAACTTTATTTTTTACTCTATTTTTGACTTGGCTGCTGTCCCAGTACCCTTCGAACAGACTCAGAACATATCCCACTGTCCCATAACACCAACAAATATCACTGTCTCAAAACAGCCTCTGCACAACCCTAATTCAAAGCTATAGTGTTGTTTTTTGTCCCAGGCAAACCGAATAGACTGAACAAAATCAATGTTTTGTGTTTACTTTCAAAAAGTACAATTTTTCGTAACCGGAGGAGTCATACTGTTTCTCAAATCGCAGTATAACCAGGTCGCGGTGCTCCAGGATCGTTCGCTGTCTGTTGGAAGGTGAAATACACAAGTACTTCTGGGCCAAAGCTGCGATCCAAGGAAAATTTTTGTGATCGCTTATCGCTTTTTCACCTTTTTGGTCTCGGTTTGCAAACCGCCTAGACTAAAAAAGCGAGACCGAGACCGTCCACCCCTGGTATCCAGTAGGTTTACGCCGGATACTCGGGCACCGCAAACAAATGTGGTTTTATGCTGGATATTAAACCGGAGCAGGATATTCAGTCGATTCCTGCTCAATTTGCTAGTCTCTGTGTCGGTCCGGTTTTCATACGGAGACCGCAAATTCCTGTTACATACTACTAATCTTCAAGCTTATTTCTTTTAGGTCATATATACCTACTTGTCCAGATGTTCCAAAACAACTTTCGACATTTGCTATTCGTCTGGCGTTAGCCTCGCTATTAACTGAAACAAGTATATATCCGTATACTAAAATGATACATTATTATGGTACACATTTATTGTGCGAGCACAGACAGACAGATATCGGCTGACGGAGACCTCAAAGTCTTTAGACGCAGTTGGTCCGTTACACAGTTCGAAAAACAAGAATAAATTAAATTAAAATCCTGATGTCTTCGTTGCGTATGTGAACCTATTTAATTTCGATAAAACCGGTCATCTGGATAACAGATGATCTAAAGATTTTTCTTCAATTTTGTCAATAGTTTCAACCAACTCGTGTCCCGATTACACTACAAACATGGTTAGCATCTGCAAGCACCCAAAGAAGCCTTCAAACTACCTAATCAGTTTGTGCACACAATATACATACATTATAACTGTCAAGACCTAATAGAATAAGCACGCATATACACATATTTGCATACATATTCTGTTACGTTTTGACAGCCACAGTACAGGTTTTGGATGCTTTAAATGCTAGCCATACTGTAGAATATTCGTTGGGGGTGCCAATTTCTAGGAAAATAACTTTTGACAAACTATTAAGTCGGGAATGACTCTATTTTACATACAAACTAAAATATTAACATTTACCCGAACAACAACTACCGCTTTGTTCAAATGCATGTACTGTAATACGTTTATAAAACGTACTGCGTCAGAAATGATACACTCACCTAAACGCTCTACCATTACGATACAGTTTTACGACCTTGCCAGACCCTTTTTCAGTAATTTAGGTATGAATTATTACCAACTAAAAAGTAAAAAGCAAAGTAGATAGATTACATGTGTCACACTAGGTAGGAACCAGGACTTTAGACCTTCGAACTATTAGTAGCTGGAAAAGCGGGTCTACCGAGGGAAAATCAAACTTGCGGCCTTAGGATTCCGAGGCACTCCAACTAGTTGCATGGGCGACTATAAGTCGACCACATCCTGCAGCAAGCATACTATATATAGCAGGGTGGCAACAAAGGTTCGGATTCGGATTCGGCAAAAATTTGAGGTTCGGATTCGGATTCGGTTGTGGAAAAAGCCGAATCCAAAAGCCGAATCCAACAAAGTTCGGCAATATGTTTTTTCATTTTTACAATAAAATTTTTAAATACCTTGCTGCAAAAATCAATATTTTTTGTTTCAGTGAGTCAATTACCAATTGCGCTCATGACGTGGCTCACCTGTCAGTCTAGGTAAGGACCGGGAATTCGGACCTTTAACAGCTTGAAAAAAGGGCCCCATGAGCGGGATTTAAATTCTTAACCTGCGAATCTTTAAGGAAATACTCTACCACTGAAGCCTCATGCTATTACTGCACATCGGTTAAACGTTGATGCATATGTAGTGCCTTCATATGCAGAAGCGGTAAAACATTGAAGAACCAAGATGCATGTGTATGTTGAGGTTCTTGTACGGCATAAAAACAGAAAAACTCAGTAGTTCATTGTAAGGCGGCGTGGCTCAGTGGATAGCGCGCCGACTGAATTGTCGTACCCTTGCGCTCACGGCGTGGTCCCCATGTAAGTCTAGGTAAAAACTGGGACTTCAGAACTTTTTGTCAGTCAAGGTAGGAACCGGGACATCAGACCTTTTTACTAAGCAACTGGAAAAGCGGGCTAGAGCGGGGATCGAACTCTCAGCCTACGGGCCCTAAGCGAACACTCTACCACTGCGCTACGCAGCCCGCCTCTCCAACTGTTTCTATCGTCGACTATATGTGTCGACATTGTGCTGACAGCAAGCATACAACACAGCGTGCATTGCATTTATTGCATATGCACTAGGACAAGCATGTCTCACATGCTTACACTTTTAACTAAGCAGCTGGAAAGGCTGGTAACAGGTGGTTTTGAACTCGCGACCTTCCGCATGTCACGCAGACGCTGTTATCACTGCACAACGTGTAGCTCGCCTCTTCAACCACTATTTATCAACGAATATATATACGCCATACGGACAAGCATGTCTAAACATGTATATAGTAAAGTCCAGTACATGCAAAAGGACAACAGATAAAAGGTACTAAGTAGAACACATGTCTCAAAATAAGGTATCAAACTTCTCTGTGTACAAGAATGTCAACGCACAATAACCTCCATGTGAAACGCAGGATTAAATTAAAGTGAACGTTTTGTATCTTTCTGACTCAACTTATACGACCAAGGTACCACTAGCTACGTAAATTCCTCGACAGAGGTTTTTATAAACGCAACATTAAAATTACATAAGCAAATCTATCGTTTGGCATGTGTGAAATCTTAAAATTTAGCAAAAGTAAAACTAAGACCGTTTCCGTGACTTTTTATGCTGTTAAGGAGCCCGCAGCGGTCAGAACCGGTAGGTCAATCACTAAGGAACAGCTGTGTTGCACTTTGTCAAATTGCAATTGCACTTTGTGAAGCTGCAATTCATTGTGTTCCACGTTTTGCAACGTTTTTTCTATTAACGCAAGCCTAGGAAGTTACTAATCAAAGAAACTATTCTGATGAGGAACCTGATTATCATTCCAACTTACATTGGAAACCATCACTGGTGGAATATGCTCAAAGTATAAAACGTCTATCATTACTCAGTGTATTTCCTTGTAACCTACGTAGGAATCCAGCACTGGTGGTAGATACTCAGCACTTTAAAACGTCTATCATCACTCAGTGTCTTTTCTTGTTTTCTATGTTCAAAACCAGTGAAACGAAATGACAGAATTCAATAAAATAAAAATATTGCAATGAAGCGCTCTCCAATGAATCACTTCAGAAATTAGTTCACAGATATTGTATTTTGAAGCAGAGTTTTTACTTAATACAAGTAGTTTGATGGTTTGACTGGTTTGAAAATTCGAATACACTGATTTGGTTCATATCCGTGAACACTGAGGTGTTTGCAGATTGATTACATAGCTATATAGCCACTGCGAAATGCGTTAAAATAAGCGGTATTATGTGTTCCATCATTCATTTTGTGATTTCCTTGCCGTTCAGTACGTGATCTTGAAAGTATTCAATAGATAGAAAACCTTAATTTAGTTGTTTCGAAGTTTATTCTTATTACTAACATACGTATGCCTTATGAGATATGCAATGCAATTTTTACCACACTAAGCCGGTATTTCGGTAGAATCGTTTCATATTGGTTCTTTTTACTGACATTCTCATAACGAAGCTTTAGCTTGTAGCCAGGTTTTTGCTGTTATTCGATTTGTACTGTGTGTCTATATATTTTAGCATTCCGTTAACATTAGATATATTATTTGTGTTGCATACCTTTATCCGCAAACTTACCTTTATACAGTAACGTTTGATTACACCAGCTGTAATGAGACTACGATATGATGGAAGAAATGCAACTCAATCCGCGGCGTATGTCTTTGCTGGAGGCACGGATTAAGCCCAATAATTACACCAACCAGTTGCAGGTTCAGACGTCACCCAGCAATTCGTGCGAAGTAAGGCCTAGATAATATATATCTCGCGTGGTTAGAATATTAGTTGAATAGCAGAACCTAAGTTTAACTTAAAAGGAACTGGAATTATAATTTGTATTGACAAATATAATATTGATTTAGGGTGTCTATTTTCTGGCAACAAGTTTCAAAACGTAGCATGAACAAATTGGTGTTGATTTCTGGTTCTGTAAAGCTAAGCAACCATCAATTATCGATAAATTAACTCATCGAAAGCAATTTAGTAGATAAATTAAATGATACACAATTTTTATGCACCGTAATCACAACTACGTAGTAGGATTAAGATAAGGATTAAGATTAAGATTTTAAAATTCCCATTCCGATTGATTGTGTAGTCAGAATCGGAATTTCGGTTGCACTCTGACTATATTTGCAGCAGGGTGCAGCCGGAATTCCGGTTACGGTTCCGGCATTTTTTCACCTTCCGGTTCCGGAAAATTTTTACTAGGGATGTGCCGATGATTAATCGGCAATAATCGGAACTGCAAGAAATTGGCCATTTTTTGCCGATACTTTTTGCACATATAACAACTAATTTTTACCGTAATTTAAAATTGCGGTATTAAAATTTGGTAGGTGCAAATTACGATATTTTAGTTAAAGTGACGATAAAAATTAAACAGATTTCATTCGTAGATATAGTATGCAAACGTTAACAATCGCTGAAAATAAACCATCGAATTCCGGTTGCACCCTGATGTGCAGTGCACGTGCATATAAGTACGTATGTATGTATATTTACATACACTACGCACATACACATGCTACACTAACGCTACGTATACCAACTATGCATATTATGCATGTCAGCGATTGGCAGGGATGAGAGTCTCGGTTTTGGCAAGTTTCGGTGTTTGACAGTCTCGGTATTTTCAGTGTCAGAGTTGTGGAACAGAGACCAGAAGTCGAGGGTTTAGCAAATGCATCACTGTTTTGCTGAAGTAAGTGATGCGAGCGTGATCAATAAAATTTTGCTGTGAATCTAAGAATTTTCATAGTTCGCCACATTTGTGAGCAGATATTCTGAAAAAACACAAATAACTTCCAAAACAGGAAAACTACGAGAAACCCGTTTGAATTAATTTATTTTGAAAATTTCCTAGTTAGTCTCTGTCTCACTTTCGGTTTTTAACCGAGTCTGCCCATCTCTGGCAATCGGCCTTGTAGGATACGGGGGCCGAATGCCGATGTTTGCCGTAGACTGATGTTTGGTTGTTGCAGAGTAAGACTGATGGTTACTGTTGCCACATTTTTAGATTCCGAATCAGTTGAACTCGGATATTGGAACGGAGTTCATTCAAAACGAAAGCGGTCAGCTAGGCTTGGACCACATCATCAAGTCTGCGCCAACGAATTCTTCAAATTTTGCAGCTATAAATCACAAAACAACAGCTGTTAATATAACTTGCACGCCAATTTCAACAGGTAAGGCAAAGGTGTATATAATTCTATATCATGCGTACTATGACATGCAAGTAAACAAACATGGGGTAATACGTAGCATACTTGAAAAAAGATAATTAATAAACTAGAATAACTTGCTAAAACCAGGCTTTTTGCGTCCGTGCGAAAACACCAGTTACGTTGCACTTTATTTTAGTGGTGTGCCGATTAATCGGCATCGGTAATAATCGGCACTTTTTGTGAGTATCAGCATCGGCGCTGCAATAAAATGCCGATTCTTTGCCGATACTTTTTGCACATATAATTCAGTTGGAATGCTATCAGTTTCATTTTTGGGCACCTAATCGTTTATGTTGGTTGGGGTTTAAGCCTTCATATACTGATGTAATGTAGTGTCCTATCTGTTTATTAAGCATGGTTTACTACAGTTGAAATCGGCATCGGTTCGGCGTCGACAAAATTTCTAAATAAAGATCGGCATCGGCAAAAATTTTTGGTATCGTCACGTCCCTACTTTATTTACGTATGTAATGTATAATTTTAACGAACCAATAGTGAAACAGCTCTCCCATCTTCATTCAATTAGTCCAACGACGATGGTGGAACTGACTGATAGCAAAACAAATACACAAATGTATCCAAGGTAATACAATAAACAAAGAATAATGAAAATGGGTTTAAACCGCTTTATTCATCTATCTTCATCGAGGTACTTAACCTATCAAACATTGGAAATCTATTCAAATTAACCTTGTTTAAATTTTCACGAAAAACTTTAGAGTTCATAACATGTGTATATCGTATTGACACCATCAATACGTGACGGTAAACTGTTCCAAACAAAAACAATTTTATTAAAATCGTGTACATTTGTAAAACTAGTGTTAATAAAACTTCAAAATTGGAACGAGTTAACGCACAATCACCATAAAACAAGTTATAAAATAAAACCAGATCTTGCTGTAATCTTCGTTTTTCACGTTAGTCAAGCTGAAAGTATTTGAACATGAGCGTCTTTAACATTTTTGCTGCGATTACGTTTTTGGGCAAGTCAAGAACTTCAAGTTTTGATACATTTTCACTTACTTTTAACTTGTTTAATTGAGCGAGAAGTTAAACGCATTTCGCATTAATTATGAATTGTATAGCAGACGAAAACGTTAAGTACGCTAAAATATATATACCAGGGTGCAACGGGAATTCCGATTCCGGCATTTTTTACCGTCCGGTTCCGTTAATTTTTTACCTGAATTAAAAACTCCGGTATTAAAATGTGGTGGGTGGAAATTAAGATATTTTACGTACTAAAATGACGATAAAAATTAAGTAAATTTTATTGCTATAGTATGCAAACCTTTACAATCTCCGAAGATAAACCATCAAAAGTAGATTTCGCTTCTTTGGATTACGAAAATGTAAAATACAGCAGATAAAGTGAATACCATCTCCAACTAAGATTATTTCACCAATAGTGTTGCAAAAAAGTTGCAATGAATTTTTCTGTGGCATGTATTGTTCATTTTCCGGTTCCGTTTCCGGTGATTTTTTTCAAGTTCCGGTTCCGGTAAATTGTAATCCCGGTTCACCCTGATATATACATTTTAACATAATACGTATATACAGTATCCAGTTCCGTTTCCGGTAAAAAGTCCAATACCCGTATCCGGTTCTGGTATCTGGTAAATTAATATCCGGGCGCACCCTGCTGATGTCATCACAGCTTGTGTTGCTGACCTCGCTCAATCGGAACTTGTTGCAGATCAACAGCAAACACCTGTAGTTTCAAATTTACATAATAACAACAACGTTCACAGTACCACGATGAATAGCTTGAGTGGATCCACTACTGGTGGAACAACGCCGTTTGGTGGCTACGATACCAATAGTGGAGGAGGGCATTTGTCTGCGCAAGTAATGTCTCAACAGAATATCTCTGCGTCGTACCAAACGCCAATGGGAACGGTCAGACATCCACAGTTGGGTGAGTTATTGGATATAGAATGCATTAAATAGATAGATAAAAAGAGAAGATGGCGTGGTATAGAGTGGAGTGCAGATTTTGGAAGGTTACGATGTACTTGGTGACAATGATTATCATTTGAGATCTAGAATAAATGCACTATCTTTGTTTTTGATAACGCAGCTGTGTGATATAGTATATAATCTTTTTATGTTCTTCAATGATGTGTTTATTGTATTGTATATAATTGGGATTGAAATTCAAACTGGTTTTCTGAGAACTATAAATTGGTTGGTGCTCAACTGCTCACAATTTGAGTATATATGTACATGTAGTGTTTATTTAGGCAGTAGACACATGTCTTTCGAATATCGCAAAGTTTCGCTTTTGCTAGTTCGTTTCGAAACTCGTACCACTGTGTGCGATACGTTACGGCATAAAATAGATATGTAACGTATTTATTACAGGTGTACTACCACCCGATCATTATTCCAGTGAAGTCAGTGGTACGTCTTCGACGACTAACGTGCCACTTTCGAACGTTTTACGTTCGGTAGCGGTTACGGATCAAAATCCTAGTTCTGTTGAAATTGGTGGCGGGGGCGGTGGTGGAGGGTCAAACGGTGATTCAGGAGAACCGTTGAATAGTGCGAATGTAAACGTTAATAGTAATAGTGATAATGGGATTGTTCATCATGTCATAGGTAGTGTTGCTGGCTGCGGAATGCGGACATTGCCCAGCTCAACTGGCGCCGGCGCACTTGGCTCTGCTGTGAGCAGCGGTTCTGCTTTAAGTCACGAGTTGTCACCGTTTGTTCAAGATCAACCTCAGCCGCCGCATTTTACCACCGTTACAGTGACAACATCTAGTGATAGTACTACACGAACGGCGTTGCATATAACGCAACATGGCGCCGTTCCGCTAATCAGTACTTGTGGAAGCGGTGGTACAGGGGCTTGTATTGCTATCTCAAATATAGCGCCGCCGACTGCAGGTAACGTACTCTGTCAAGGTCAACCAGCAGTCGCGAGTATGTCTCACGGTGTGCAGCCTGCGCACCAGCATACTGTAGGACTTGGCAATCATCAGCAATCGACACATTCTCATCAATCGATACATCAGACCCACCCGCCTCAGCAACTGTACCAACAACAACAACAACAACAACAACATCTGAATGAAAATTCGAATTTGAGCTGCGGTTCGAGTGACAAAGAAGTTGAGGTACAAAGAGTATGAGATTTGGTCCAGAGGCTGTGCGTTCTAGTATAGTATTGGTTATCACTCTTACGTCGGAAACCATGTTCATTCACCAACCAAATGCTTAAATTTAAAAGGTTGACGCACGAAATAAAATGCAGAAGGAACAGTAATGAACCTAGGAAATGCAACAGGGTTAAAATGTTACGTTACCTATATAGTATAAACTAAAATTGTAGAAACCGTCATTTAATTCTGCTACTCGCAAACTCCAAAATTCATTTTTCTTAGTTTCCCAGTTTTAGACTTCGGCGTTGGTCTTAGTTTTATCGAGGGTTTTGCGAGGTTTCACTCGGAAAAGGAAAGTCAGCAAATGGCCGCAAGGACAATGATATAAAGTGCGCCTAAGACATGCGTTAATTACGCGTTGTTTTTGTTCATTTTAGAGCCCAGAAAAGGTTGTATCGACAACGCACAAAACACCATCGCATGTAGAGAGAAGACGAAAACGTCGAAATGAACGTAGTGATTCTGACAATTTAGGTACGTAACAATGGACCCAGGTCAACGTAGGTGTGTTTCTATACGTAGATGAAAGTTTAGCAATGTTGCACAAACGGCAAAGTAGAGATGTCCTGGGGCCATCAAAATACACAAAACTTCAAATTTTATGTGCGTTTTGCGTAAGCGTGTACCTGGAAGTACGGTACAGTTTTACCATATCGCGTCACTGCGAAATTTTGTTGATACTCCCACATTGTGAAGTTAATGTTAATGTATTTCTTATTTGCCATATCGCGTCACTGACATTTTTCTATCTGGTTGAACCGTAATATATATTTGACATGTACATTGTCAAAACATTCGCTTTCTTCGGGAAACAAATATGTGTATTGTATGCTCAATTAAATGAAGAATATGTATGGGTAAATTTCAAAATTTAAAGCATGCATTAAGATATGGCTGTACTTACGTAATTGCGTACAGCACTTTTTTGTTGCGTTGACTGGTGCAATTATGATATGATTTGAGTGAGACTTTCGCAACCTAGGAAGCGACCAGATATCGTCAAGTCCACAGAAGTGTCTTGTGCAAAATTCGGTATGAACCAACCCTCGACAACGCTAAAACAACAGATATTTTCCGGTTATCAACATAGACAGCTTGTTAGCTAACTTATACAGATCAATAAGAGACCGAGATGGGCTATTGATAGAGCAGCTTAGAAATTCCCTGTTCATTATCAACTCTTGTTTTTGATAAGTATATACAATATATATAATTGTTTTTCCAGCAAAAACTCCAAAGAATGAGGGAAGAAAAATTAGCGAATACTTCTCAAAGGTAACTCGGTATTACATTATAATATAGTGTTACAGTTTCGAAACAGAAAAATACATGTGTCCACATAATTATTTGATTGTAAATAGAATTATATAGTTTGACGTTTTGACAAATGTTGTTCATATATAAGAAGTTCGTGTGAGAGCTCTGGTATACTGCGCGATAGATTGCTAAGTAAATATATAGTTCAAAACCGAAAGCATTCCTAAAATTATAACAAATTCTTTTAATGATGTTAAAAAATTTGCAGTTTGAAATTAAAATTGGCGAATCTGACGATAAGTAGGGGCGCATTGCTCCAGAGGTGCGCACTGCACAGCTGTAAATAACTGCGAAAAATACAAAAAACGCGAAAAATTGCAAATTAATCTTGATTTTTACCTTGGGGTTTTCTAAATAGCGCCCTCCCACTCACCAAGTAAGTGTCCCCGAGTTCAACCCTCGGTCACCACTTTAAGCATGTCAGGCGTGCTTGTTCGCTATCTACACATGCAATATGTAGTGCAGTGCATTGTATGTATGCTAGCTGGCAGTATACGGTCGACAAACAGTCGGCGATATAAGTAGCTGGAGATGCGCCTGCGTGGCGCAGTGGTAGAGTGTTCGCTTGAGGATCCGTAGACTGAAGGAGGTACGCTTTTCCAGCTGCTTAGTTAAATATGTATGAAGTCCCGGTTCCTACCTAAACAGACTGACAACCACCAAAAAACTCCCTCTCGAGATTAGGCTGGAGAAATGTCTGCTTAATTATTACTCAATTTTAGCCTCGCACAATATCACCGAACTCAAATGTTCTTCAATCTTCGGTAACAACTGCTACAGCGACGACAGCAAATGTAACACATCTGTCAAGCGTTGCGCACGTTTTGACTGCGTTGAATAGTGGCACTGGCAGCTCTGGGTCGGGTAATTTCCAACAACCCGGAGCAACAGCAAGCAGTCAAACCGTGGCTGCGACATCAATATTCGAGACAGTGTGTGGTAACGGAGCTGGCGTACCTTTAGGAAGCGTTCAAGCTACAACAGGAAGTACAGTAGCGGCTGCCGGCCATCTGACGTCGTCTTCTGGACAAAAATCACAGACCACAGCCATCAGTGTTGGCGGTGCCGTTAGCGCAAGGCAGACCGCAGCGGAAGTAGTTGCCGCTACAGCCAAAGCAATGCATATCGCAGATGCATCTAGCGGTCGATCATCTTCGCTAGCTGGGTGTGATAAAATAGCAGTGACGTTGCCGTTGCCATCGCCTGGAGCTGTTAGAGAAAGCGCACATGCTCAGGTAAGATGCCTGTAATAGGGCAGACTATTTTGTCGGTGATGTGTGTCCATATTTTCAAACGATGTAGCACCCAACACCAGTTGACGATAGATTATTTAATGTTGTTGTCTGTAGTGTTATGTTTATGTGGTTAACTCTACGATGATTATATATTTTTTGTATTTAGACCGACATGACATACATGGACCTAGATCGTATAGCGGCCGAATCTCAGTCGGACCTTTCGAGAAAAACCGATCAGATAAATGATTTAGAAAGGGTAAATTGTTAGAGCAGCGTTCTGCAACCTGTAAGACTAGCGGCTGCATGCAGTCTTATATTATATAGTCGACGATAAAGTAGTTAAAGAGGTGGGCTACGCGGCGCAGAGGTAGAACGTTCGCTTAAGAATCGCACGCTTGAAGTTCGATTCTCTCTGGAGGCCCCGCCCTTGATTCAAACTGGCGACCGGGCAGATATATCAGATCGTGTTGATAATCATGTGCTAAATGCAGTTTTTCTAGCCTTGGCGCATATGTTACAATTTAAAATTGAAGGGTTAAAAAATTTCAGTTAGTTGAAGAACTACGGCAACAAATCGCTACACAACAAGCCAAGTATGATGCTCAAATGCAGAAACTGTCTCGATGTATAGAAATGAATAGCAAATTGCTCGTAGAACAGGTGCGTAAGTGTTTTGCCGTAAGCATACTGCAGGATTCGACCGGAACCTACTTGCAACCGGAAATCGAATCAGGTAAATACAAACCGGATCAGGAACTTTTACAGAAATTCCCCTGAAACACATTTTGTGTGATATAATAATGAAGTAATCAATGAAATTTTGACATCAAATAAACAGTCGTAGTGGAACTATATGGATTGACAGAAACTTGGACATACTTACTCTTTACTGGGGATGCGCCGATTGATAATCGGCACTTTGCGTGAGTATCAGCATCGACACTGCAAAAAAAAATTGCCGATTCTTTGATGATAGTTTTTGCACGCAACAGTCAGTTGGAATGCTATTAATTTCACTTCTTCGCGCATATCAGTGTGTCTGATCTCGGAAACATTCTTACTATTTAAATTCCTTATCATAAATACGCTATAGTCCACAGCACTCAATTGTATGATAAACCCGTATGTATATGGGTATAGAACAATAGCTCTACTGTCACAGCTCACAAACAACGTACTAATTATCGAGTAGCTAACAAATTTAAAAGTGTTTCAATTTCTAAAGGCTATTTTTAAATTTCTTATGCCGAAAACCGCTAAAGCCAACAGCACAAAACGCTTACAAATATAATATAGGTACACAGTCCTTAACTCAACTAAAATAGTTGGCATTGCCAATATGCAGGGTGCAACCGGAATTCCGGTTCCGGCATTTTTTCACCTTCCGGTTCCGGTAAATTTTTACCGGATTTAAAAATTCCGGTATTATAATTTGGCCGTTTCTTAACTTTGCTAATTGTTAAGAATCTCTTTTGAAAGCCACTTGTACTCCGAATATAAGCCATTGATGGTGGATTTCACTTCAGTCGATGATGAATATCTAAAATACAACAAATAAAGTAAATACCTATGTTCGACTAAGGTTATTTCACAAATAATAGAGCAAAAAATAATATTAAAATGAAATTTTTGGTGAAATGCATTTTTCACTTTCCGGTTCCGGTAAAATTTTCAAATTCCGGTTCCGGTAAATTGTAATTCCGGTTGCACCCTGCCAATATGCAAATTTATTGGTAGCTAGTTACACTTGTACCTGTTTTGGACGTTTATAAACAATTTATTCAGATTCCTCGCACCCAAAAACCCTTTCGTACTGAATCCATGTCGCTTGTAACCCTAATAATCATTGAGAAAATTTTAAAGGTCCTGAATAAAGTTTAACCATTTACGGTGATACGTATACTAATTAGGTTGTAGTAAGCTATTCATTTATCTGTTTAGACTCAAGCTATCGAGACCGAAACTTGTGTGTATCGGCCAGTTTTGGGCCGTTACAAAAATTAAATAGAAATTTTTGTAACAAAAGTTCTTAATGTTTTTTCGTATTTGTGCGTTACTGCAGCATATGATGTATCTTCTCAAATTTGTTTGTTAATTTATAATATTAAACTAAAAAGCTGCTTCAAAATTTAATTTTTAACAAAAACAAGACTGACAATTTATTTATTGTGAACGTTGAGCTGGAAAACAGTAACTTGTTTTTCCTTTGGTTTCGGTTTGAAACCTACCGAGACTCAGAAAAACGAGACGGGACCAGGGATATGCGTTCTCGGGATTTGGACGGTCCGGTCTCGCTGGTTCGCTAACCGAGAGCAAAGAGGTGAAAAAGCGATAAACAATTGCTATTAGTTGAGCTTGTTTTGAGTCGAATGAAGGACGTAAAATCATCTTTGAGCATGGGAAATATAAATATTATTGCGATTAAAATTTCGATTCTTGTAAATTAGTTAGCTGTTCTATAATTAGGCTTTATAAGTTTGAAGCATTCAAGTGGACGAACAAAAAGCGAATGAGCCAAAATAAAAGCGAATGGGCCAAAATATGCGTTTCTGCAATATAAGCTTGAAATGTTTAAGACTGAGCAAAAAAGTAAATATGTCCGCACTTCACGCAATGCATGTATTTCCACTGAGGCTGGTGTTTGATGTTTTTTATGTTTTTTACATATTTTTACGCCAAAGACCGTTAATCTTTGCATAACGCAAATTCTCTTGAATTGCATATATTGTTTGGGTTTCTTTTCAGTGTATTATGGAGCGGAAGGAAGTACGCGCAAAATGTTTAGAAAATAACCTTCGACTTGGTCAGTATCGCACCGAGCGAAACGGTGGAAATTTTGAAGAAAAATGGGTAGACGGATGGGCTTTCAAAGAGCTTGAAAAGTAAGTCTGCTATGTAAAAAATTATCCTGTGGAGCAACAGCACATATTTCATGTGACAGTTCTGCAAATATAGGGCGTACATCTAAGCAGGGTGCAACCGAATTTCCGGTTCCGGCATTTTTCCACCTCCCGGTCCACGATTACAATTAAATAGCTTTCATTAGTATAACATGTAAACCTTGACAATCGCCGAAAATAAACCATCGAATGTAGATTTCGCTTCCGTGGATTATGAAAATCTAAAATACAAGAGATAAAGTGAATACCTACCTCCAACTAGGAATATTTCACCAGTAATATTGCAAAAAAGAAAGTTGCAGTGAATTTTTCGGTGGCTTGTATTATAAAGTTTCTAATTACGTACTATTTTAGGAAACAAAATCGTATTATTACGGAACGCGAAGAAATGGACCGCCAGAAGAAACAGTTGGCGAAGCGAAAGGCGGCGACTAGTGAACGAGGATCGTCTCGGAGAACGGTTGCCGCTGCTCAAGTAGGAAAATCAAGCTATAGGTCTTACAACATATACCCCATTTTCTTCTGAATACCTGTAAATTTATCAGCAGAACCAAAGTTTTTCGTGGAGTTTTAATAGCTTTTAGGCTAGGCGTAGTCAATAATTAGTTATTAGGAGTCGTTTAGAATTTTTGCTTAGTGTTTTAGAGCTTTTCCAGTGTTGGTTACACAAAAAATCCCTTTGACAGTTTTACGGAACTTAACAATGTCTGTGATGTTTGGGCTGTTGCTACGAATTTTTGAATGTTGGGCGGAACGTTAAGCGAATGTAATCATGAGCCATGAAGAAAGTATTTTGAAAACGATTTCTGTTAGCATCCAAAATGTTGTTGCAGGCTTCATCATCCGCTAATAGTATCGTTGCTAGTGCTTCAAATTTGTCGACTGGTACTGGTGGTTTAGCAGCAACTGGAAGTAGCGGGAATATCGCTGGAACGGGAAGCGTAAATTGCTCAAGACCGAATGCGACGTCAACGGCAGGCGGCGGCACGGGTGCTGGGACTGGAACTGACAATAAGGCATCAAACACTGCTGGAAATACGGTTGATGGCACTTTTGTAAAACCAGATGCACCGAAAGAGTAAGGGCATTGTTCTAGTTGTCGTGCAGCGCCGTTCGTCGCCATGCATCATCCATCGTACGCGAACATACTGATGCAAATTTTAGAAGGATGATGTTATTGTTTTCCCTCCAGTGTTGCTGCTATAAACCCGGCTCAACGCCGGACACCATTCTTGAATTTTTGACTTACCAACCACTTTTCTACAATCCATGATGACGTGTGCCACCGTGTCTCCCACTTTACTTACTTCGTTCATAGCTTGGGTCCTCGGAGCGGAACAACTATGTATGTAGCTCATGCAACCCGTTTAAACAAACGATGTATGAATAAGTTGTAACAAACAACTAATGTCTAAAAAGCAGTTAGGTAATTTTTACGTTGTAGGCTCGAGCGATACCGCAACCCCCGCAAAATTTTCATGTAGGCCGTTGTATGCTAGACTAAATCAAATTATAATTTTATCTAAACTGGGCCAACATTTATATTAATTTAGTTTCGGTCCACAAGACTATTACGAGCAAGAAGAAATATTACGTTTACGGGCTCAACAGTTGAAGAAAGAAGAAGCCGAAGTTCAAGCTGAAATGGAACGCCTTGAACGTGAACGAAACATTCATGTACGCGAATCGAAACGCATTCAAAATGAAGACCAGTCGAGGTATTTTTGTGTTGCATTGAGAAATGATCTGCTTTGAACTGGGCGCAACGGAATTACCAAATAGCGGAAACGGAACCGGCGATTGAAATTAATACCGGATTTTCTACCGCAACCGTATAGTGAAAAATACTAACCAAATAATTATTTTTGAAAACAATGTGACTGAAAATATACCCACTGTACTCTGTTTGTCATTTTGTGGCAATCGATTGCTTAAATTTAATCACGAAACAGCATTTCGGTAAGTTTCTGCGAAATTCTTAAGATTCCGTTAGCGTCGTACTATTACACAGTGGGTGACCAAGAATTTTCTGAAACAGGGGCGGGAGAAATAGAATAATAAAAAAACTCGCGAGCAACAATCCGAACGCGATTTTAGTGCTACTCCTTAATACAAAACCTGGTTTCGCCTTTCGTTGGTGCCTCGCCCGGAGTGGGATCCCTTGGTATCCGAAAGTGTTTACATTTGAAAAAAAAATATTTTACCGCATAGATTACCGGGAAAATCCTCTAAAAATATCAGGTTTAATACTTTTACCGGATAGAGAAAAATACTGTATTTTCTTACCGGAACCGGAATTCCGGTTCGAAACTGTTTTGAAAGTTTGCGAAACCCAAGCATTATTGTACAAACTTAATAACTTTTACGACTTGATTATAATTGTTTTGGAATGCTGTTCGTCAGAATTTTTGCTTTTTTTATTTGACATTTTCGCTGTTTCAGATATAATGACTTCCAGATCCTTAATAAACGTTATCTTCTGCTGTCACTATTGGGCAAAGGCGGGTTTAGCGAGGTCTTTCGGGTATGTGTCGCGCTATGATGTCTTATTTTGCTCTTGCTTATGTAGTAGTATTTTGCATCTGAAAACTGGTCATATGCTTACATAAAAGACGAGGCAGAATCCGCTGCAAAACTGTATAATCCCTATCGGATCAAGGTGCGACTGGACATCGTAACCGAGTACGGACAGAGAATTTTGTTCGCCATCTCCTACGCGTGCTTGCCACGTGCTTTAAGTTCATATTTATTGCTAATGTACTGATCCTTGATCTGGCTGATTTAGAGCTCGCACAAATGTCATTAAACATTCGTCTCGGTTCTTAATCATCAGTAAAACAGGCAGAAGGATTCTGATTAGAAGCAGTTTGTGCTTTTGTGAAAAATAACATTGGTTAAATAATTGAAAAGTTTAATATCCGACATTCGGTAAGTTTATAACTGATACCGGATAGTGGTTTTTGCCGGATAGTAAACTAGAGCTGGATAACCGGTCGCACCATGTATTTGGTGGCAATGTTATTTTTGTTTTGGCCTGGTAACGTGTTTTACTTTGTCTCCGCATGAACACTAAGCCTCGCGTAAATGAACTTTAGAATAATAAACTTATGTTGCTCACGTTTCAGGACGTCATGTCCGTTATTTTGTAATTTTTTGTTTTTTCAGGCGTTTGATTTGGAAGAACTTCGCTATGTTGCATGTAAAATTCACAATGTTAATCCAGAGTGGAAAGATGACAAAAAAGCTAATTATGTCAAGTAAGCTAATTTATTACATGCACAAAAAATTAAGTCAAGTTTGGGGGTGGGTTTAATACTTTTTTGAGCCATCAATGTTGCAGCATTGCGTTTTACGTTTTTGTTTAATATTTACGTTCTATTAGTTATTAGAATGACATTTCAGGCATGCATTCCGCGAGAAAGATATACACAAGACACTGGATCATCCTAGAATAGTAAAGTCGTATGAAATATTCACTATAAATAGAAATTCGTAAGTTGTTTGTGAAGTAATATTTTACTATCGAAGCTGACCACAGTTATGTTGATTTTATAGCGATTTGATTGTATTTTCCAAACGAAAAATTTTGCTTAGTTTTTAGTTTTCTGTTTTTCTATGATTTTTTGTATTCTGGTTTTTGAATATCTAACATGTGTCGTTTAGGGTGCATTGTTATGCTTTACGTTAATTAAGGAGTTATGTTAGCAGGGATGGGAGTCTCGGTCTCGGTAAGTCTCGGAATTTGACAGGTCTCGGTCTTGTTTTTGTGAGTCGGTGGTTTGGAATCGAATCGAAACCAGAAATCGAGGATGCAGTAAATGTATGACTATTGTTGAAGTAAGTGATGGCTCATGAATAAAAATTTTCTGAGAAATTATGACATTTCATTTGTTACGCAATAATTACGAGCAGATATTATGAAAAAACACAAAAAAGCTATGAAAAACACAAAAAACTATAAAAGTCACAAAAAACTGCGAAAAAGTATTAGAAATAGTTTATTTTAATAAAATTTTAATTTTTTTCGGTAATGACCGAAAATTTACCAAGACCGAGTCTTTTCTTAGCCAGTCTCAGTAATCAGGTCTCGGTTTTTAACCGAGACCGCTCATCTCTGTATGACAGTCATAGTTATTTTGTACCTTGTTTGTTTTGCTATTTTTAGGTTTTGTACGGTGCTCGAATATTGTGATGGTCATGACCTAGATTTTTATTTGAAACAACATAAATGTGTGCCGGAGCGTGAGGCGCGTTCAATAATCATGCAGTTGGTGTCAGCGTTGCGTTATTTGAACCAACTTCGACCTTCGATTATACACTACGATCTCAAGCCAGGTTAGAATGATTCTATACTTTTTGTTCATTTGAGTGCGTTCGGTGTTGTTCAGTACCGTACGGCTAAGCAACGCACGTAGATTGCTGCAGGGCAACGCATAACAATTTGCCAAGTACGATTATTTGACTTGCGGCGCCGTACGATGCCACACTTTTGCCAGTGTCAGGTTTAGTTTTTGAAGGCAGATATGTTTCGTATTACGTTTAAAACCTAAAATGTATCATCTATATTTGTTTATTTTAGCAAATATTTTGCTTAGCAAAGGCTGTGCTTCGGGAGAGATCAAAATTACCGATTTCGGGTTGTCAAAAATAATGGCTGATGATCCAGAGATTGGTATGGATTTGACGTCACAATTTGCAGGCACTTATTGGTAAGCGATTTGATGAAAAGTTGTATCAGGGGCCCATATTCTCAAATGTGTAGAGCACCGTTGACCAGTTGGGATGTTAGAACACTTAAAGATAACTATCAACATGAGCTACGATATACTTGATATGTATATGAGCTACGATATACTTGATATGTATATGGCGGCTAACATCAAACCATGGGAAGCAAAAAACGACGTGAACAGTAATTTCTTGTGATTTTCATATTTTTGAAACGAGAACCGTGTGTGGTTAGATTATTTTTCAAGTGAATCATTTAAGAATAGTATATACATATATAAAGTGACCCCTTCGTCGACGCCTTAGGCCCCACGGCTGGGGCCAGGCCCCAGGACATCTCTATTCAGCATACATTTCCATGGTACAATTTTGAGTAATACAGTTGAACCTAACTTAGCTTTCACTAAGAACGTACCGTATTTGATAAATGGTCCCTATAACGGAATTATTTTGTTACAACTTCTTGTTTCAGGTACTTGCCTCCTGAGTGTTTTCTAGTAGGCCGTGAGCCGCCAAAGATATCGTCTAAAGTTGATGTTTGGAGCGTCGGTGTGATTTTTTACCAGTGCCTTTATGGTCGCCGGGTAAGTAAAGCAGGAATTGAGGACTTGGAATTGAGACAACATCGCTATTTAGCATGAGCGCGTCCGAGTTAGATTATCGACTCCGTGACTGCCGATTTACATCCATGTGTTTATCATGAAGGTCCCGTTTTTCTAGGTAACGTGTCGTGTTTAATTTCACTTATTTTAATGGAATACGCTTCCTGATTATCGTATTGGATAGAGAAAACGCATTACAGTTATCCTTTAAATTAGTGACGTACCGATACCAAATTATTCTCGTGCCAATGTCGATGCCGATTCTTATTTTCAACTTGCTATGCCGAACCGATACCGACAGACTGATTAATGTTGGAATAAAATCAGTTTAACAAGGACCTAGTTATATATGAAAGTTTTCTAACAGTGTTAAATAATATTACCACGGTAATTATTTAATTGTTGTAGCCTTTTGGACACAATCAGTCGCAGCAATCAATACTGGAGCAAAATACCATTTTGAATGCGACCGAAGTGACGTTTCCAAATAAGCCGACGGTTTCTGCCGAAGCCAAGGTAAGTGCGAAACGATTGTGAGGTTAGCGGGGGTTCTAAAACCTTCAATGATAAGGATGTGGATTCTGGCTTGGCAACAGTTAAGTAGTGGAATGTTGTTTTAGTTTTCAAACTATTCGGTTATTTGCCAATTCTTAACTAACGCGAGCTAGTGTAAGAAAATTTTAAGGGGGGGGGTGCCGCAGCGCGCGTGGAGGCTTTGTCAGCTGCGATGGTTAGGATGGGCGTAGCCGGTGTTTTGGAAAGGTCCACGGTTACGTTCTATTTTGCTAAGTGAATTTCTTGTTTTGACAACTAAAAAGTTGCTAAAACCCTCTGAACCACCAACTTAGCCAGAAGATTTGACCCCTGAAACCATCTCCCGACTACAGCCTTGCGAGCTCACTCCTGTATTGAAGGATAGGTCAGTAGCTCGATTATGACGCAATTGATAAATTATATTAAGCTTTTCGCTCAGTAAAGTTTTGCATTTTTATTTCAGAATTTCATTCGCTGCTGCTTGCAGTATCGTAAAGAAGATCGCTCTGACGTGCTTCACTTGTACAATCATGAATATTTGAGACCGAAATCGTCCAGTTCCCGTAGTAACAGCACTAGCACAACAAGTTGCACCAACAGTAGCAACACAGCAACAACATCAACAACAACAACAAACAATAGCAACAATAGTGGCAATACTTCGGCTGCAATAGCACCAACAACAACAGCAGTAGCAGGCAATAGTCATCATTATCATCATCAAACTCAACATCTGAACTCACAAGTGACCGGTGCGACTACAGGAGTTGCAAGCAGTAATCTTGCTCATTCGCAACAACAACAGCATATCCAACAGCAACATAACTTGCAACAAATACCGACGTATCATAAGCATCATCAACAACCTACTGTGCCAGGTACCACAGTGAACTCGGGATTAGTGTCTCAGCAACAACAACAAGAGCAACAATGCTTAACACCAGCAAATAGTCCAGGCACACCAAAACCGGCAATGGCAAGTAACGTAAACAGTAGTTCTTTTAAATACTAAAATTGAAATTAAATTATATTTTAGTTTGGCTTTCTATCTCACTGATAGGTTGAAAAGTTATGTCAAGGATTTTAACGATTGTTGCCGTTTGGTAATTCTGACCACGGACGGTACTGGTATCCGTGTCCTGTGTTATTGTTTACTGCTCAAATTATTTCCACGCCCTGGCCGAATTGAGAAACCTGGCCAAGGTACCTGGGTTCCGACATGTATATAAATGTGAACTCATCTTCAACGACTGGTGGGCACTATAAGCAGTGGGCAACTTTCTGATGAAAGTTTGCTCGAAAATGTCGTTTTCGCGGTAAGCAAGTCGAGAAAGCTTTGCTACATCTTTGAACTAAAGTAGTGATCAAAAACGATTATGAGCGTGACATGTTTTAGACGACTTTTGGTACGGTAGGATTGACTCGTGGGGCGTGATCTTTAAATTTGATGGTTAAGCTTGGGAACGCTGAATAGTTTATAAATATACTGATAATAGTCTGGTATATATTTGGACGTGAAATTAGATTCCTGTAGATTATAACGCGGATTACTGTGGCAAAGATTCAGTTGTGTAATTTAGTTAAATTTACATATTTTCAACTATATTTATGGCTGGATACTCGTCCGTTCAGGTAAACTCTCACAGGGAATGTCGTTCGGTCATGCGGCGTAATTTTTTTGAAGAAGCATTTAGGCACCTTACTACTAGAAATAACTGACTTGAGCTATTGAAAGTTTGTTTTAATGACAGAAGTAATTTGCCATAAACAAGTCAGTTTAATGATTTGAGACATGAGTAAGAAGTAATGGGATTGAAACAACGCTTTACGAAAACGTTGTGGTGATTGTATATATACGTATCAGAAATGGTCGTCCTATAACAAATTGTGGGGTTTTTGCCAACTGTTGCTTGTGTCTGGTAAATAACGACCTAATCTGACTTTATCAGAATGAACTGCCACTAAATATGTAACTCAAAACTAGTCTTCGCTGTTTCATACTACACGTCTAAGACAAAATAATACCGTGACCGCAGACGCAATCGCGATTGCTGCGCATTTAATAATCCTGCTCGAGACAAACTTAGAGATACTTTTCCTTTTTTGCTACCTGTTTCTATTTAAGATAGTAAGCCAGTAAGCCTGAAATAACTTTCTCTGTATATTCTGCAGGGTGGGTTCCCACTACTTATAGCACCCATACATCATATTGTATGATATTTTGTAAGACGTCTTCACGTTAATTATAGAGTCATGGTATACTTTGCTGCGATAAGTACCCGGCAATATTGAATAAGGGAGCCGGAACGTCGTTTTTTGCCGGAGCTATAGATCCGGTTACACTTTGGTGTGCGCTAGGGTTGAGCTTGGTTAAACACTAAAATTGCAAACATGTCCTTGCTGTTGCTGGATGATTTGAAAACTTCGCAAACACAGAACTGGTAATTTGTGCCGAAGGTATTTCTGAATCCATATTGTTGTCAATTATGCAGATTCCAACTATAAAATTGCTATTTTCAAATGAGAACTAATTTTATGAATAGTATCCCCTGCACATTTTAGACCTTAATTGAATACATTGTGATGTATATACATAACAATTGTGAATTTATTTTATAGAATATTTACATACTTCCGCGTATATTTGTCGTGTATAATCTAAAAAACTGCATTTTGTGGATCGCGTATATAGGAACTTGACAATCAGCCTACTTTGAGCGTGCCGCAATACTTTTTTTACAGATTTTATTGCCTGTCCGCATGGACAGTGACGAAAGGGGCTGTGCGACAAATATCGCACAACCCTTCTTAGTTGTTTAGGCACAGTTGCAAGCGGTTTATTAAATGCGGGATATGCGCCATCCACTTTACTTTGCGCCCGGCTTGTGTATATCGAAAACGCACTTTTTAAGGCTAAAGTAATGCTTGCGGCATAAGTATAGCTTAGCCGTGGCCCCGAACATGTGACATGGCACTTCACGGCACTCGCAAAATATTTCAATTTCCTTAATCTATGGATTTTTCTTGGTAAATAATAAAATAAAGTTGATAAATCATTATCAGTTTACTACTCGATTTTAGAAAATTGGCGGCATGTTGGAAATGTTTTGAAATTCAAATTCCCACTGCTGCCCTCTTTCAAATTCAAGTTGGAAAAGGGCGTTTTTGATTTCCACAAGCCGGGCACAAGTTAAAGTGGATAACGCATTACTACTGGTTTATCATAATGTAAATTTGGCTTAAATTAAAGAAAAGGTATGTATAGCAATGATTGTGGAACCTACTTTCTGAACTATAATCTTTTAAGATTTTTGGGATTTGCCATATAGATTGCGGTGTATTGGGATTCTGTCATAAAATGACGTTGGCTCAAGTATCTGTCACGGGATAACCGTTTTCCGTGCGACTACTATGGAGTCTGCGCAAGGTTTAAAGTTTAGACTTTGCTTAAGGCTTAGGTGTCTCCAACAAACATTTAACCAAAATCGAAACCCAATGTCGATCTTCTGCCGGAGCCGTTAGGCAAACCTCCAATTGTACCCTGGTGAGCTCAGCCGACTCATGTTTATTGGCTTGTACACTTCATAAAATTGAATCCAATCTTTTTACGTCAATCCACAAAACATAGCGGGTGCTTTGTGTGATGCTTTCGAAAGGCTAGTTAGTCATAACCTGCTTGTATAATAACAAAATGTTGCACATACACAGTTTTGTTTACTTGTATCAGTACCGTAATTTGTATGTCCAAGACTTCTGAATAAATTGTATCGAAATTACTTACTGATTGAGTGTAGAGGTTTTATTTTTTATATCGTTTATTGCGTTATATTCCAGAAAAAGTTTACGCAGAACTCTGATATGTAGAGCATTTAAATATTCACCGTGTTTAGCATGGAAAATTTAAAGAAATATTTTGCGTGAATTTGTAATTATTTCGTATATCGAACACTTGCAGTAAAACCTGTTGGCCATGAAGTGTAAATGATGTATATATAATTAATTTTCAAACTGAAAACGGGATTTCTGTCATACGATAACGTGAACGGGCACCGATTTTTGTCAGAACCGGAACGAATGTTAGTTGAAACCCGTCGCCAGGCCGTAATTCTTAGGCTTAGGAGTATGCTTACAATAATGTTCCGCCCCTGTTCTTTAATACATAGGCCCTAATACGTGGCAATTTTTCCATATGGAATTATAAAAATTTCGGCTCATGTATGAACTGGGCCGGAACAGTAGTACAAACATATTCCTAAGCGCAAAGTATGAGCCTATTCCTAAGCCTAAGCACAAAATTTTGTCTAAAACTTAACCCCTTCTCACATTGAGTTGAGTAAAATTTTTAACAATTCGAATATGTTTGGGTGACTGTCAGGAGATTTGCATTTTAGCTGTCCCATTTCACACTGTGATGGTGCCAAACACAGTTGTTTGCGTTTTTGACTGGTTAGTTCGCGGTGACCAATCATTTGACTTTCAGTCGTATAACTTGTTTGGCCCATGTATAGAACAGGGCCGGATCGTTTTCCGGAGGGGTTATAATAGAGTCAGTTTAAGTTTTAGATCAATTTTTGCTTAGGCTTATGAATAGGCTCATCCATACGCTTAGGCTTAGGCCTAGGAATATTCCTTATACTACTGTTCCGACCCTGTTGTATACGTGGGCCACTTGTTTTCACTATCCGTAGTATATATTTCAAAATTGGCAAGCAAAAGTCAAAATTCTATTAGATGAGGCTAATTTATATATATAGTTTACAGTCTGTCTAGGCTTCACATGAGACCGTCACGTTTATAAAACAATTTATTGCAGTAAAGCCATCGCAATGTATTTTGGCAAACAATCTTTTGTACAGCATATATTATATATTAACGGCAGGATGTGTTTCAGTTGTTTTTAAAGTAAAGTAAATTTTACTTCTTTTTGTATTTTTAGTTAAATACACCCTTAATAGCGTTCAAACTAGCAATCAGAGGGCAGTAAGAGCCCGATCTCGCATAAACAAGTTGTGGTTCCTGTCGGTGGGAATTTCAGAACCAAAATGGATCGTATTCATTTTGCCCTGAACATTTAAATGTAAGTCGTATGCAGACGCTTACACTGAGTGGTAAGCCGAAGCCGAAGCCTAAGCTAAGTTGGGACCGTGAGAATTTTTAAAGCAGCGGTCGTGTAAATATGCTGTTTGAACTACTGGCCGTCGTTTTGAAGTTCTTCCGCCCTTTAATAGCTACGAGCGTAGAAATAGCGTTTTACTTTTAGTATTTGAGTGAATGAATAATTATTCTCGATTTTACAATATGTCAAAATTTGCTGCGTACGATGGTTCTTGATTAATATTTTAAGTTGTATGTTACCTTAGCGCCGTATTGAAGGAGATCCAGGGGCGGCCGTTGGTTCCGGACCTTCCTTTCACTCACCAACCGAAAACAGACGATATGTTTCAATGGATAAGAATTATAACAAGCTATCAAAATCACGGCCAATGTTAATTTAGGTCCGTAACAGTAGATTAAGCGTATTCGTAAGCCTAAGCCTATAAGCGAAAAATGTCTATAATGTAACATGGGCCCTTATGCGAATTTTGGGAGCGCAAATTTAGACAAGTCCCTGGGTCGTAAATTTTGTTTCATACTTCGGGTGGTTAATAAAAGGACTGATTGTTATATGGGCCCCGGGCTATTCACCACTTTAATCAGGCCCTGCGTTACCTCATTACCTAACAGGCAAAGTTTGTACTGGTTGTGTGTGTATAAACCGAGGCACAGTAGATGGAAAAGTGAGCGAGTGAAGCGAGCGAGAACCCCGTTTGTTTTTGAGTTAATTTTTGTTAAATTGCAACTCGAAACTTTTAGTTTTGTTTAGCTTTTCGTGTTCCGTGTGCATTGCTTTACGATCAATACGTTCTCTTGCATCAGTTTTATTTGCAATTATTTCTTACGGAAACTAACAATTTGATATACTATAATTAAACTCATTCGTTAATAAACGAAAATTTTAAATTTTTATTGTTTAAAACCGTGTTTGTTCACAAGAATATTTACCAATTTTTTCAGGATACTAGTGAAACTCCAAGAGAGATAACAAGTTTTTCCTGACCGGACACACTGATACGCGCGCAGAAATGAAATTGATAGCATTCTAACTGACTGGTATGTGCTCAAAAAGTGTCGGCAAAAACTTGGCTATTTTTTGCAGTGCCGATGCCGATACTCACGAAAAGTGTCGTGTATTACCGATGTCCAAGCTGACTAATCGGCACATGCTTAATTTTGAAATCTATTGTATTTTAACACATACTTCATGTGATTTTGTCGCTAGCGAAAACAAGAGTCTGTGCGCGAGGGCGGTGACAAACAGGTATTGCTGACGATTTGAAAAGTTGTGCCTTCAAAAATACGTTGTAAAGGTTAACGCTCTACAGTCCAATGCGACAAAATTCTCCGCTAAAGATATTAACAAATATCCACAAATTTTCGCTTACACAATATAATTATGAGCAGATATGTGGAAAAATCACAAAAAACTATGAAAAACACAAAAAAACTACGAAAAAACATTAGAAGTAATTTATTTAGGAAAGTTTGGTATAGTTCGGTGGTGTCAAAAAATTACCGAGACTGAGACTGAGACTGAGACCGTGACTTTTGATGACCGGTCTCGATAGTCAGTTCTCAGCCTCAGTCTCGGTTTTTAGCCGAAACCGCTCATCCCTGCCTAGTTTATCGAAAACCCTTGTATGCCTCTCTTGAAAAATTTTTTAGCCCCCTCTAGGTAGCTGAGCAAGCTACGGGTCTGGTCATACAGTGTTCACTTTGAAAGAACTCCGTTCAGCGCCGTCACGTGGATCTTACGAGAATGGCTCTGTCTTTCCTTTTTTTTGAGGGCGATAAGACTTATTCAAATTATACAGCGGACAAGAGAGGGTTAAATGATTTTTGTACATTCCCTACACGTAGATTCTATTTTTATACAACGACATAAGCCAGGAGCTTGAAAGTTTTATCTCTTGTGAATTGGTCGTTTTAAAATAATTGCTATAAAGAGGTTTAATATATTTTGAGCTCGCATTATTCGTTGAATAATCTTGACCTTTTAGGACTAAGACGATCAAGGCAATTGTTTTTGTTTTCAAACGCGATACTTAACGTTAATTTTCATATATATACGATTTTAAGCTTTTTGATGTTGACAATATTTACATGCTATAAAATATCACTGTCCTCTGTATTCAACTCAACTTTCTTAGTGCTTTTTCGTTCTATCTTTTAAATCTCTCTCGTTTTCAAACTTTTTATCTATGAAGTCGGGGGGGGGGGCGAGTACATCGTTCCGCCGGAAATTTCAAGAATTTGTTCAAGAAAAAAATGGAATGAGCCAGTTATAAAGTATCAAAGTCCTGTGTCTTCAACTCCTCTTAAAGGCTGTTTTCAGCTGTATTATTAATCTCTCAGATTTATACTGTAGTGACCCGAATAAGAAGAGGTGTACTGAAATTTATTTGACCTCTCCAGAGGGAACCCCCTTCTCCCTGTTATTCGGTTACGGACTGTTATTTATTTTTAACCCACGCTCCAACACCCTTCGTTTTACTAATATATCCTATACTGCAACTATCCGTTGATCTAAACGTTTATTTTTCTTGTGCCTATATAGGTTGAGCGATAATGCAAGGTTATACTTAGGAATGTACTTTCAAACTTTAAGTACGCTTTAAAGTTTCGGAGTCAAATTATATGGTCCTGGAGCCATTTTTGCGCTACAATAAGGTATAATTGACATTTATGGACTCTAATTAGGGTTTAGGGACTCTATCTGCTTACGGACTCTTATTAGGGATACGGACTCGTGTTGATTGGGACTCAAAATGGGATCCCCTCTTATTACCCCTCTTATTCGGGTCAATACGGTACTTAGGGTAGTCTGGGGGAATGCATCCTCCCACCGAAAATTTAAATTATTTGCTAAAATGACGAAAGATGGAACGAACCAATTTATGATATGATTTACAACAGTTATCCTATTATAAATTTAGAAGCAAAAAAACATCGCAAAAAATGCTTTAAATACTATGGTACATATTTTGATACTTCTACTGTCAGCTTAAGAAAATAGCGTTCCACCTTCGAGACATCCTGGATCTGACACCTGCCCTTCGTCACTCATTTTTCGCTGTTTTCTATATTTATCGTACTCTACTCTGTTGTTCTATCTTTTCTCTCTCTCTCGCTTTCTTTTTGGCTCAGTTTTACTCTCATTTTCTTTTTTTATTTTTGCTCTCTTTTGATCTTTTTCTCTCTATTTTGACCTTCTTCCCTGTCACATTCTTTCTCTTTTTTTGTTTTTTCTCATTTTTTTCTCTCACTTTTTATCGTTTTTTGCGTGGTATGTCTTCCATTCCTTTTTTTTGTTTTCGCTTCTTTTATATCAACAGTCTTTCTTTTTTGTTTCCTTATTTATTAGCTGTTCTGTCTCTTACCACTTGTTCCGCTTTTTCGTCTTCCCATTCTTTGTCAGTCTGACCCGCCAGGATACATTTGGCAAAAACATCATTAAACGAGGAGCACACAAAGGTTTTCGATGAGTTACAAGCGAGATTGAAATTTTCCAAAATTGTTTCAGGGGACTGAGCCCACCTGGAACCGCTGTGGCTATCAGGGTACAACCGAAACTCTGCCTCCGGCTGCAGCAGGAAACCGACCTTCTGCTCCGGTAGAATTTTTGCTGGAGTTCCGGCAATTTCGGTAGTAAATTTTTTTATACTTTTACAAAAATTGTATCGTTCGGTGCGTTTGGTTATACGTTTTAGCACAATTTTGAGACCAAATTGTTGATAATTCTTAGAAACAAATCGCAAACCAATTATTTCGACTCCGGCTTCGGCAAATTTTGTTGACCTCCGGCTCCGGTGTTTTTCACCTCCGGTTACATCCGGACACCGTGTCACAGTTTTCATCTGCGCTTGTCATAGGTGATCAATCACGTTGTTTAATTCGGACAACCAATGACGGATCCATGGGGGTGGGCCACCCCGGCCGTGCTTCCCCCCACAACAGCATCTCAACAAAAATTATAGAGTCAGGCAGTTCTAACTCATTCGAAAACAGAAGCAGATGTTTCTGAAGCTGACTGGATTTTGCTTTTTCAAAACTGGATTGGCTTCCGAATCCGAGGCTTTAAATTTGTGCCTGTTTTAAACCAAATCTGAACTTATGCTGTCACCCTGTTGTTTAGATCTAAATTGCGTTGATGCGTTACTTTTACTTGTGAGTCGTCTCAATTGAACGAACGTAAAGAAGACGATTTTATGGCAATAGTTCGGGTTTGTGTGTGGGTCAAAAGTAAGTTTATTACCTGCGAAATTTTAGGGCCCCATTTTGAGATCCTGGATCTGCCACTGCGGACAACTTATCGCCGAACTCCAGCTCAGATGTAGCGACCTTATGACAATAAAATCAGGTTTCAGTGTTGTTAAAAACCATTATTTACCTGTAACTGATCAGGTCATGGCCAGGGCCGTAGCCAGCTGACCGACCATAGTGGGCCAAAAAAATTTAAAGGGGGCATTCAAGGGTTTTGAATGACTTGCAAGCAAGCTTGAAAATTTTCTAGGGGGCGGGTGGACAAAATTTTTACATGGGGGCCGAACACCCCCTCGTTTCCCCTTGCTGAACACCCCCTGGTTCCCCCTTGCTGAACACCCCCTCGTTCCCCCTTGGCTACGGGCCCGGTCATGGCCCGATTAATGTATCAAACAGAGCCAAATACAAACCGAAAAACTAAAGGCATCCTGCCTATCGCTAGGAAATTTTTGTAACGCCAAGAATAAAAGCATACAGGCTTCAGAGTTACCTTCTTGAATAATACAGGTCACTCAGCTTGATGTCGCTTGTTACGCGTACTCGCATATATACCTTTCCGAAATGAAATCCATGTTACACCCCTGGTTTGAATATGTTCTATCGTCGTATATTTGATACGGCAAAACTTCAAAACATTCTTGCATGGCCTTGGATATGATATACAAAGCTAACGGTTGTATGTTACTGACAATACATGAGCTGTAGTATCCGTGGTCTGTGGCTTCGGTACCAATGTTATCGTTCTCATGCTATATGTGTGTACTAAGGGCCTGTAGCTTTGAGGGATTTTAGGGAGTTGAGCCCTGCTGGTTATAGTTTAACCCTTCCTTTGGATAGTTTTAGCTCCATGTCTCGAAGTCATCAGAAATTCTCAAACGGACCCGCCTGAAACATTTTTGGTCCGTCAACTTTGTATATGCATGTATATCTTCAATTCTCTTATGTACTATATACATAATTATAATGTATGTATATATACATATATAAGAATAAGTGTATCCGTATATACTTATGTGTATGTATATTGGTATATATACATTTATATAAGTATACATGTATAGATACATATAATATACGCATGTACATACGTGTATATACAATTATGGGCCCATGTTACTTTAATGGGCGTCCAGGTTTCTGGTGGGTCCATAAAAGAGTCGGTTTAGATTATAGGTTATATTTTTCGCTTAGGCTTAGGCTTAGGCTTAGGAACTCGTTTTTGCAACGCTTAGGGTTATGCTTAGACTGAAGAATACGCTTCATCTACTGTTACGTCTCTTAAAGTAACATTGGCCCAATTATGTATATATAATATATATTCATATGTATATACATGTTATATATGTGTATATAGCTGCATATATTCTAACATGTTATATATGTGTATATGGCTGGCTGCATATATTCTAATAGTCTTGACAGTCACCATTGTGGTTTAGGTTATATAGAAAGGCTGGTTTGGGTGCTTTTTACATGCTAACCTTACCTACAACATGCTTCTGTAGTTTTGTTGAGATCAAAACACGCCCGTAGCCAGCTCGCCTTGCTAGGTAGGGGGATACTAAAAATTTTCAGGAGGGTCATTAAAAGGTTTTCAATGACTTACAAGCATGGTTGAAAAGTTTCTAAAGGGGCTAAAAATTATTGCAGGGGGGTGGGGCTGAGTCACCTTTCTGGACCCCGTTTGGCTGCGCGCGTGGATCTAAAACAACACAGAAAGATTGTATAGGTTTTAAGTATACGACGTTGAGATGATGGCATATGGCTCAGGCTCACAGTACTCTCCCTGTGTGTGTTTTAGCATCGTGACCAAGCATGTAAACCAATATATTAACGAAGGAAAATCTTCGAACGATAGAACCTAACAACAACAGCAACATACGTTGCGTTTTTGGTTTGGGTTTGAAGGCGTGAAAATTTTTTGTCGCATTATTCAGTAGACTTTCGGGCGCTGTGCGTAGGTACTATATATATTTATATGGTTTCATGAACGTAGATACGGTTTTTGAAAACAGGTTTTGGTTGTATAATAAAAATTTGAAACGGACCGAATTTTTGTGGTACAAATTGAAACAGTATCTGAAAACCTGTTGGTACAGAAATTTCAAAACAGGGGTTGACTCCTGAATGATTGCATCAGTGATAGTTTAGGTTCAGTAGAAATTAGAGTTAGTCACGTATTAAGGGGCAAAACAGCAGAGTCCATGGAAGAAAAGTTAGCTGTTGTACGCTCGCCACATGACCAACGTAAAGAACAGGGGCGGAAACAGTATTATAAGCTAATTCCTAAGCCTAAGCCTAAGCCTAAGCGTAAGAATGAGCATATTCCTAAGCCTAAGCCAAGCAAAAACTTAGTCTAAAACTTAAGCTTACACTATTGCAGTGCCATAGAAAAACGTTCCGCTCCTGATCTTTACATGGGCCTCGACACCACGTTTACGCTTATACTTAGGCTTACGTTTATAAAAAGGCGTACTTACAGCCTAAATCTTCGCCAAAGCCTGAGGTTTTACCTTTGCCTAAGTCTTAATTTTAAATGTCGGGGGGAAATGTACAACAGCCAACTAATTTGTCGCCGCGTGGAAATGTGTGGCACGCTTGTAAATCACCGTATATATTTCTGTGATTTTCTTGTGAAATTTTTGGTCTCCCTTCCCGAACATGTTGCGTATGCTGAGCGGCAGGGGTGGTGCAAACATGAAAAGGGATACACGCAATATATATCGCTTCCCGAAATTTTTCGAGAGGCGAGAAAATAGGGCTTTTAAGCAGGCTTTAGAATAATCCGTCTATGGATTGTAGCGATCATAAACAATGCTTTTTTTGACCTGATCTTATATCATCCTTGCAAATTGAAATCAGGTTCACACAATTGGCTGTATGACGACTTGAAGATAATACGCGTTGACGGTTCAAAAATTTCAACGCTAATTAGGCCGCTCGTTACGGCGAACAGGTTTGTGATTGATATAAGGTTTGAAAAATATTACATTTTAATCAGTGTGTTTATAGAAAATTTTGTTTAACAAATAAATCTTTTTGAGGGAACTCAAAAAGCGTATGTATATATATATATACGAGTTATTTATCAGGTCCATCTCGGCATAGGCGTATACAGAGAAGAAACGATCATATTTGGCTCCTTAAGCCTAAACCTGACAATAAGCACAAATCGAAACATAAGCCTAAGCCTAAGCATAAAAAAGCATGTGATTAGAAAAACTTTCTGTTCTTGCAATTACTTTTTGTTTAGTACGATTTAGTTGTTTTTGCAGGTGTGCGTAGCAGGGTGCAACCGGAGCTGAAAAATACCGGAACCGGAGGTCAAGTTTCTGTCAGAGCCGGAGGCAGATATCCGGTTGTATCCGGGCGTGCAGGTATAACAAAACGTTTCAATCAATTCACTGTTTATACAAGAGCTACGACATTGCCATGTCCAAGTTTGTTTCAACTAACGTTTCTTCAATTCCGCTTCATGTTGAATGCACTAAAAAGACCTATCTATATGTACAAGGTTTTGCAGTAAAAACTTGCACATGCAACTTTAAACGCAAGTTCGGTCACAAAACAGCTTTGAAGTTCGTGTAGATGCAAATATTTCACTGGAATTCATGCTATTAAATTTAATTAGCACATGTGAACGCTGTCGCCATTCGAGTGTATTTGCACGTGCTTTTTGATTTTCCAGTATGAAACTACGTTGATATGCGCTTCTGATTGATATATCATACTTGATTAATGCGTTACAGTCAACGACGATGGTGCCTATTCAAGTTTTACACTTTTTGATGACTAAATAGAAATTGTAGGATATGAATGCGTTTTCAAGCCACGAAATTTCTAGTACCAGTCGTAGTGGGACTACATTTATTTAGCGAAGCTCGAACACATGTAAGCAAGTAAGGTAATATGTAAATTAGTTGTTAGCTAACTATTCATTTATCGGATTTGGAGGTTTGAAAGCAATTTCCTCAGATTTCTCGCACCCAAAACCTTCAGTAAACCCTAATAATTATTGAAATAATTTAGAAAGTCCTAGTTTTGTTTTGCCAATTAAGCTAATATGCAAATTAGCTATTAGCTAACCATTCAATTTTCGGGTTTGGATGTTTGTAAACTATTTATTCAAATTGCTCGCACATAAAAATCCTTTAGTGCGGAAATTATATTGCTTTTACCTTAATAATTAGTGATATATTGTAAAAAGTCAAAATCTAGGCTTATAAATTATGCTAATATGCAAATTATCTATTAGCTAACTGCTCAATTATCGGTGTTGGAGGTTTGTAAACAGTCTTATGCAAATTAGCCTGTAGCTAATAAACGGCTTAAAATTTTAAACCCCCAATGCGAGGTTAACACCCCAGGATAATTGGCTTTCAAACAAAAAAAGTTTATCAAAATCGGTTCGGCCGTTCCTGAGATTCTTTTCGGACGGACATCCACCTTTCGACCCCCAAGTACAAAACATAAAACGCTTTGCGAAACTCCGAGCTTCGCTCGGAGTTTCGCTTCGCTCAATGAAGCCTTTTGTAAGCAAGATTGTTTTTGTTGCTGAAACTTGCACTTGCAAATTTTATTTTTCGAAAGTTTATTCGGAGGACTTGTCGCTACAGTTTATTCATGATGAATGTATACCAAGAATTAATTCATGTTTGAATAACCTTGCACGTCGAATTACTTTATGACCATTGGCTAAACTGATAAAATATATTATAACTTATGTTTGATATTGATTGCAGTCTGCAATTGTCCATATCATTTCGTGGCAAAATTCAGCAGAAAAATGATATAGCATATACTTACAACTGCAAGTTACTCCTTCAAGTTACAGCTGCGATTGCTCGCTGTCAAAACTTGCACGTGTAAATATTGGGCTCGAATAATGTCTTAAAATTAAATATTTTAGGAAAATATCCACTATATAACATATTACTACTTAAGAATTTGTTTGCAACCTTTGGAAGCCTTGCTCCGCCGTCAATTCGGAATGACCCTATCTTTGGTGGGGATGTGTCATTCACGCGAAACAAGATTGAACTGGTGAACAATATCCAAATCTGTCCAAAAAAAGCTGTATTCCTTAAAAGCAAACCTGTATTCATTCGTTCGTCAGCAAAGCCAACTAAAATAATATGCTTACAATAATTGCACAATAACGCAATAGTAAAAAAATATGTTATCATTAGCACAGTAAATTAGTGCTGAAATTGCAATTATATTATAAAAGGAATAATGTATTCGTATTGCGTTACAGTTCTGTTAATATTTTTCGGTTGCGTTGTATGCAGTATTGTCTCGATGAGCGCGGATAAAAATAGCAAGCAGTCATTAAGCTTAGTCGGCTCGAGTTATTTTTGGAAACCTGGTCACGATGACACTGGTTTTGTTCAATCAAATTCGTATGATCTCAATTGTACTGTCGAACGACAATTAGCAAAAGTATCTTATCGACTCGAATGTATCGCTGTGAAATTTGACTCGGATCAACTGAGTTCAAATACGTCAGCTGACCACAACACTAAACAACTAGCAAGTTCAGTTGAACTGAATAGCTCAACTGTAGCTCTAAATTCGCTGCTGAGTAACGTTACCGAGGTACGGCTAAAAGCGTCGAGTTATGAACGTTTAAAATCAAGCCTAAATTCAACTGAACTCATTTTGTCGTTACCACGACTCAAAGTGTTGGAATTACTCAATATCGGGTCAGTGGTACTGCCTGATCCTTTATCTGCTCACGCGCCCCGACTTCGAACTTTTAAGCTGGACCGATCGGGTCTTAGCGACGGGTATGGGTGGTTCAAATTTTCGAGCAATCCAATTTTAACTCAATTCGCTCATTTTGATATTGTCGACCCTGTTGAAATGATGTGCGGCTGTGACTTAGCGTGGATCACCAAGCAAGCACTATTAAACCAACCATTAAGCATCGAGCGAACAGGAGCTCGGAGTAAACTCGACGAGTTAAGCTCGAGCTTAGTCGAGTTGAATTTAACTTTGAACAAGAAGTTTAACGAGTATGAAGCCGAAGACGACACTCAAAATCCGGTTACGTTAGCCAAACTGTACGGGTTACCTCAAGTTAACATTGATATTTCTCAAGCGATGTGTGGTATGCGTCAAGGCAAGAGCGCTCGACCGTTGAGTCAAATTGAATTCAACTCTAATTGTCCACGGTTTGAAGTAAACTTTGCTCCTGGGACAGCGGTTCAAATCGGGGTGCCAACTACAGTTCGAAGTGACAACAATGAAAACGGGTACGTTTGTTCAATAGCTCAATATCGGCCAGATACCGCTGCAATGTTTGACGCCACCAATCAACGAGTTCTGGCTCAAATTAGACTGATTACATACGATTCTATTTTACTTCTTGAATCTCGGAAAATTGTAGCTAACAAATCGAGTACAACTATTTGGCTACCGGTAACCGCTAGCATTCTTGCCATCAAGAACTCTGGTTCGGGTTTGCTTACCAATGGTCTGGCAGTTTATTCAAACAACAAAAACCACAATAATAACAGTAATAATAATAATAATAATAATAATAATAATAATAATAATAATAATATCACCTTAAATCAGGTAAACGGACTTTTGGTGTGCGAAGTTATAAGTTCTGACGCAGGTATTCCATTCGCTAGTGTCATTTCACTAACGTATCCCGAAATTCCGCGATTTCAACGCGTCGTTCAATTCGGCTATAAACCAGGTGATCATAGCTTGCGCTATAGCGCCGATATTACTGGCTATCCACTCCCAAATATTTCCATTGAAATTCCGTCATCCAATCATTGGGGAGTGTTTAGTAAACAAACGCAAATTGAAGTTCCATCAGCCAATTGGCGTGTATTTAAACAAATTCGTCGCGCGAACGCTCAATTCTTATTGGCTGACTCCAGGGCGGTATTCTACATTAAACTCAACGCTGATTTGCTGATTGATTCATTTGATATGATCGCTTGCAATGTGCTCGAGTGTACGCGAAGGAATGTTCGCTACTATGGATACTTGAAGCTCACGGCTGACAAATTGAAACGTGACTCTAAATTTTCCCTTCAGACTGAGCATACTTCTGGAGCAGCCGAAGATGTGCTTAGAGCTAAAATTAATACAGCAGGTGTGGCGTCGAACAAAACGCAATCCGCCATCGGCAAGCCAAGTTTGGTGGTGATGCTTTTTGTTCCACTGGCGTTAGTGGCCGTTTCTGTCATTCTTACCATGACTTGCCTGCTTGCGTTGATTCGGATTGGCGCAGTTAAATTTGCGGCAGACGGAAAATCAGGTTGGTTGGCTAAATTGTCGAAAAATCTAATTTCGACATCGTCCGCTTCTCCATCGCGGATCCAGCGTCCAGCGCCAACCCAAGATCCTCGGAATAGCGGCTATTTTGGGGGTCGGGCGTTTCCGTGGCTGTCGCGGTCTAATCCATCAAGGCGGCTGTCAGAAACTGGAAGCTCAACAGTAGACCGCTTGACGAACACATCAACGCTTTATAGCGATTATTCGTTGCAATCTGCCGGCCAGAGTACGACATCGAGCCGGTTATTGAGTTTTTCGCAATCAATTGCGCTCTCTGGTAGTGACATGGGACCGTTTGAATCTCGGGATGGCTCTCTTGGTGGTGTCACTAGTGACAGGAGTACAACAGAACATTACAGGAGTCATCAAAGTGCCCGAATCGGCTCGTATTCGTTGAAATCTGCACTGCTTGGAGTTGCAGATCGGTTGTTGTATCGGCCGTATACGAGCCGGCGTTCAGAGACAAACCAGAGTTGTGGGCAAAGTTTGCCAGGAATGTCAAGCGAGACCAGGCAGAATAACTTGTTTCTTTCAGCACCAGACAGCAACAATGATCACGTTAGAGGCACCGGTGCAACAAGCTTATCGAGCGGAAGTGAGTATTGCGAAGAAGGCGGCTATACTCGGGCACCTTGGTTCAAAATCTCAGATAATATCCCAATTATTCCTTTCGGCGATATTGTCACCGGGCGTGAGCTGGGTGAGGGTGCGTTCGGTCGAGTTTACTACGCCAAATGGACGCGTTCGCCAACTGCTCGAAGCGCTTCTGCGAGTCCTGAACAGCCGTCAACGACTGGTACTGAGTCAGTATCGTCGACCAGCAAAACAACGAATCAAAATGAAATCGCGTTGAAAACAGTCAAATACATGACAATTGATTTACTGAAAAGTCTTGAACAAGAAGCACAACTGTTGGTCAAACTCAAACACACCAATGTGATCGCGTTCTACGGCGTGTCAATTTGTCATCGAACCGCAAGTCTGTATTTACTGTTCGAATATATGAACAGCGGGGATCTGCGGTCGTTTTTAATTCAACACGGGCCAAACGCACGACTCGCAGGCCATTGGAAACCGCGAGACCGAAACCTGTCAATGGCCACAGCTGCGGTCGACTGTAGTCTCGCCTCGGCGACGCCGAGCGGTCCGAAAATGCTACTCAAACAAGATTTGTTCTACGTTTGTCATCAAATAGTCGCTGGAATGGTATACTTAGCAGAGCATCATTTTGTTCATCGAGATTTAGCCGCACGCAACTGTCTGGTCGCCGTTCGACCGCCAGAATTGACGGTAAAACTCGCTGATTTTGGTATGAGTCGCGATATTTATATGAGCGATTATTATAAAATGAAACAAGACGCAATGCTGCCGTTGCGATGGCTCGCGCCGGAATCAGTCGCCCTGGGACGCTTTTCAGAAGTCACCGACGTGTGGAGTTTTGGAGTGTTGTTGTGGGAAATATTTTCGTACGGCATTTTGCCGTGGTGTCAGTATTCGAACTACGAAGTGCTTGAAGTCATCAAACGAGGCGAAAAGCTTCCGGTTCCGGTCAATTGCCCGTACGACGTGTACGAGTTGATGTTGCAGTGTTGGACTAAAAATCCTGACCAACGTATTGCGATACATGCAGTTGCAGAAAAGCTGTCGACGATTAATAATGGGAAACGGCATAGTGTATTTGGATCTGATTGGCTGCCTGATAATACCGATTCTAGTGTGTCCAATGCGAAAGATACTGAATGCAACGGTAATTGTAAACAGCACGATATTGGCGAGACTCGAAATCAGCAACAGCAGCAGCAGCAACAACAACATCAACAACAACCACAACAACAACAACAACAACAACAAAAACAACAACAACAACAACAACAACAACAACCACAACCACAACATCAACAACAACCACAACAACAACAACAACAACAACAAAAACAACAACAACAACAACAACAACAACAACAACCACAACCACAACATCAACAACAACCACAACAACAACAACATCAACAACCGCAACAACAACAACAACAACAACCACAAAAACACAATGCGATATCAAACCAGTTGAACAGTAACAGTGATAAACTACATCAGTCACGCGTAGATCCCTTGAAATTTAATACTGAACACAATAACCAGACAAAACCTCAATCAGTTCAGGCTCTTTCAACGCCTGATCAGCCATCTAAGCCGTATGTGGTAAAAACCCCCCAGGCCCAAACTACGATACGACCAAAAAACAATTTCCAACACTCAACACCACAGCTTCAATCCATTGGTTACGATATTTCTAACCCGAAACTGCTCGAATCTGTTGCCGGATATACCAAAGCAACGTTCACCGTCGACCAGCCGGCTCCGAAGACAAGACCAACTGTCATTTCAGGCAAACAGCCATCATCTGGTTTACGCACCAAAATCCATGACAATAAGCTTCAACCAGGAAACGGTGCAGTGCCGGTCGACACAACACCTTTTGTAGCAAATATTTTAATCTCTGACGACAACAAAACGCTTCAATTCAGTCTTTCTCCCACTTGTTCTGCGACTGATCTAAATCAAATGTTGGACCCAGGGTCTTTGGATGGAGCGCAAGCCGCGTTGTCATCAACCGCCCATCCTCGACAAGATGTCGTTGTAGAAAGTTGCAAGCATTCATCTCAGACAAACACTAACGCTATCGCCAAGACAGCAGCGAATCCTGAGAACTTACGCTCCAACAGGTCTGCGATATCCGTCGCCGGAGGTCCAACGTTTCTTGTGAACAATTTAGACGTTGTTGATTCAAATTCGATTGGATTTCGATTCTTACCTGCTAGTACTCTACGAGACTGTCCGCCTGACGTTAAGTCAGAAGACAAATGTGGTGCCCATCAGTCTCACAATTTTCAGTCACAACCTGTTTCATCGGAACCGTGTTCAATTTTGCCGACAAATTTCAATTCACCTCAAAATTTGGAATCCGAACAGACCACGAATGCTAACGAAAATCTCGACGGCCGTCCAGTATCGCCGTATGCTAGTCCAACTGTGTTGCTCAATACTCGAACAGCGCCATCTCTTTAAGTGTCATTCAACGGCTATACCTTGTTTATCTTCACCACTCTGGTTTTAGATTTGGGTTGTGTTAATACCAGCACTTACCGCCGCCACCAATTAGCTATAGGTTTTCAAACGAAACCTGTTTTGTTACAGCGGACAATTGTGATGCCGAAATTGTGCTGTTTTAACACCAGCATCAGTTAACACATCCCCAGTTAGCGATAAGTTTTCAGACAAGGCTTGTATTGTTGCGCGAAGCTGTGGCAAACTTATACCGACAGTTATATTCATGAAGGTATCTCATGTACTTGACAAATAGATATTTTAATTACCCGTAGAAGCGGAAATACTGATGGCAAACGGCGTGTGGTTTAACAATACGGGTCAAGGGTATAACAGTAGTATAAGCGTATTCCTAAGCCTAAGCCTAAGCCTAAGCGTATGAATGAGCCTATTCCTAAGCCTAAGCCTAAGCCTAAAGCAAAAAATTAGTCTAAAGCTTAAAAACTGACTCTTTATAGCTCTTCCGGAAAACGATCTGGCCCTGTTCTATACGTGGGCCGGATGTTTTGTACTCATCTCTGGGTATACCGCAGTAAACTGTTGATAGAATAACTTGTTCTACTTGTTGGTCTTTTCACAAGACGTTCTATCACATGAATGGATTGGGGCCCGTAGCCAAGAGGAAACCAGGGTGGGGGCTCAGCCCTCCTTGAAAAATTTTGGCCCCTATAAAATTTTCAAACTTGCTTGCAAGTTATTAAAAACCTTTGAATGCTCCGCCAGAAAAATTTTTAGCCCCCCTAGCAAGGTAAGCTGGCTACGGGCATGAATAGAATAATTTAAATAGATTGAGGCTTAGGCTTAGTCTCAATACTAACGTAAGCTTAAGAAATAGTACAGTGTAAAGAACTTTCTTTTTGTATCAAATTAATACAAGCAGGGGACTTAAAAATAACTGGCGAATGAGTAAAAAATGGAGCAAATGTTTGATAGGCTTATAACCAGAAAATGCACTCAAGTTTTGGTTATACTGGTGAATTTGTGATTTAGAAATTTTTGCTGGTCGCGAACAATTTTTGACCCGTGTAAAGATCAGCGGAGGAACGTTTTTCTGTCGGATTTCAATTGAGTAAGCTGAGCCGTAGATGTATATATGTATATATATATAGCTTATTATGTTTTCACTTGAGTATGGGTAAATGTTGTGATATTTTTCGTATGAATGAATTTTATGTCAAACATTTTCGACCGTAAATAGATGTAATGGTCATGACAACTTATAAGTGCACATATATAACTTGCCTTCACCGCCATGATACCGAGTTAAGCTTGTTTCCAAAACAGGAGACAGACCAAACATGTCATAATTTACAAGTGGGGCATAAAACTTTTGTCTTTTTCAAAAATCAGCACATATTTCGCAAATGATTTGATATACTTTGTACCAATAGTGAGTTCAACAACTGCAATAATTAGTGAGTTTGAAAACCTATTACTAACTGATGATAGTTGCTATATACATTTGAGAATATGTGCCCTCGTTACGCTACAACTAAACAGCGGCATTGACTTATTAACTTAGTCATGGGTTTATATTTATATTTTCGCTGGTCATTTTTGTTTATTGTACGAATGGTATGTTAGGAGGGGACAGAGAGAATATATCCCCCCGAAATTGCTAGGAATACTTCAAAAACTCCATTTCCACACGAAATAGAATAACGTCAAAACTTTTATAGGGTAGGTTTAGATTTTAGACTATTTTTTGCTCAGGCTTAAGCCAAATGATTAACAGTTATGCTTAGGCTTAGGAATATGCTTAGAATTACGTAACGAATAAGTCAAATTGACCGTAGCTCGAATGTATTAATGAACAAGTTTGTCGTGAAAATGTTTTTATATCAATGTGGATCATTGTATAAGTATAAACGTTGTAGCGTTTAAATTAATATATTTATAATTGTTTTAAATTAAAATAAATTTTGTTTGAAGTGAAGCGTCAAGGGACAGTAATGACTGCATTTTACACCTCTGGTCGTTATCAGCCAACACGACAATTTGCTATCATCGCGACTAAATCAGCGCAAATTTATTGCGAAATAAGACGCAACGCACAATGATTACAGCAATGACTGCACGCAAGTGCAACACAAAACTTGCACTAAACTGAGAGCAGTGCTTATATGCGCCAGAGTCAGTATCCCTTGCAAGAGTTTGTTAGTGGATAGAGTCCTTAAGTTTAGGGGTGAATTAAAAATAAATAACCGTCCGTAACCGAACAACAAAGTGTACCCTCTGGAGAGACAAAATAAATATCAGTTACCCTTTTCATTCAAGTCACTATAGCATCAAGCGATGGGGTGCGGATCTCGGTGGGGCTGTAATTCATTTACAACTGGCCGATATCGCCAGACCCCCACGGGGTTAAAATTATTTAACATATAAGTTTATTTACAATATTGTTTTATTACACTTTAAGTAATTGTTTAGGACAAGCTCAGAGCTAAATTAGCAAGAATTTTTAAGCTTCGTAGAATGCATTTTGTTATTGACTATAATGCGGATTTCAAGTTTCACACAAATATTATGCCAGCATACTTGAATGGGTGTGGTTTACTTATGTATATAAAGCAATTGCTTCAATGGATCATAAAGTATGCTTTCATGAAACGACAAAATGGTTATGTAATTACTTAACACGAACTTAAGTACTAATTTGCGTATTTAAGTAGGATTTCAGAAAACCCAGCCATTTATAGGTTTTCAAACTGTGTGAACACCTGCAATTGCAGATATCAAAACTGGCACAGAAGTAGGGCAAATCAAACGTGAACAATGTGCTGAGTTTTGCACCTCACCATGTTCTGGTTCCAAAATTAGAGTTCCTATTATCAACTGGTGATAGGCGCTGCACAGATTTGAGAATACGGGCTAAGGTTTACGAATAATGGGACATGTAAAGATCAGGGGCAGAACGTTTTTTGTGGGACTAGGAAAAAGTAAGCATAAGCTTTAGACTAATTTTTTGCTTGGCTTAGGGTTAGGCGTAGGAATATGCTTATAATACCGTTCCGCCTCTATTCTTTATATTGGCCCACATAATTAACTAACGATGCAGTTCTGAACGCATTGCAATTGAACTTTCGACACTGCGATCTCGTTTGCGTAGCTTATCACTGAACGATGATATGTAGCTAGTTTTAGTGAAATTTTGACTACGGTTAAATCGATTTGAATTTTTTAACTGTTTAAATTTTTCTGGCCGGCCAACAACGTACATGTCAGCCCTATGGGCAGCATCAGATAAAATAGAATCCGCATCAGGAAAGCTGAGTACATCGTCTGTGACGTCAGAACTGTCACTGCGACCAGCTCTCGATAGGATCTCTTGTCCGACAGTTCGTTTCTTTGATTTTTGCCGACGGCTTCGCAGCTGAGACGCCGTCGTCGAGGGTGATGTTTGGCTCTGACCCTTTTGTGGTTCCTAAAACCTTATTTTACGGATAATATCACTTGTTCATGGTAATCTGTGAGAGCTATATAAAATGCCCATACCCACCTCCCAACATGCAGTGCCGGTGGAAGCGCCTCAAAATCCTAAATTGGGGGTGCGACCCTTGTAAAATATAAAGGGGGGGACAAAAAATTTTTTGTTGTAAAAGCGTCATACCGTATGGAGCAAAATCAGGCAACATATCATACGATATTCGTATTACCTTAACCTTTTCTCACATGAATATTTTCTATTTCCTCGGAGACCTACTTTTATGCTAGGATTCGAACTCCAGTGACTGGAGTGGGAGGCGTATACCATCACCACTCAGCTATACGAGCTTGACGCTTGAGCCCGAGGGGGCTCTCACGTCTTGTGGTGATTTAGTACTATGTATACGTGTTGCAATTGTTAAACACGGTGCGATATATATTATTTAACGTATATGCACTGCGCTGAGTTGCCTATAGGCAACTCAATGTGAAAAGGAGTTAAATATGCTCTATTATAGCAATCATTACATATTTGAGCTTCTCATCACGTTTCGTGATCATTCCACTGTAAAATTTGAATTTTTAGAAAAATCGATTTTTGGAAAAAATTTGAAAACTTGGAATTTTCAAAAGACTTCGTGCGAAGCTTTTATTTGTGAGGGGTTTTGCTTCAAAGTTAAAAGATTTTGGGCACATGCCGGCTGTCTGCGGGAGGGGGGAATAACTGAACACTACTTGTAACTTGCATACAACGAATGAAAATTGTTTGTTTACCTCTACAGGACTGGAAGAACTCGTCGGATCTGGACTCCCGGCACCAAAATTGTTATCGCTGAAAATATCTTCCGTTCGTACCGCTGCTGCACTTGAGGATTTGTCCAACTTTTGACGACTGGTTACCCCAAATATCCTGGTGCCAAATTTCAGGTTACGATCACTTTTATCTTGGCGACTGGTTTGCGGACGGTGCCACGTTTGCAGCGTGGTTTTGCCAGATTTGTCATCCGGTTGTGGTTGAGGACGGAACTGGAAACGAATTTCAACACCGCTGAACGAGTTGCCAGGGTTGGATAGGTAAAATCGATGATGATTTTCAAGTTTGCCCAGTTCCTCGACGGGATCCTTGTTGCATTCTGGTGCGTATTTGGTGGCTGGTTTAGTGGGAGCATTATTAACTGGAGTAGGCAAGGGTCTCTTCCGTATACGCTGGTGCGTATAGTGCGGTTGGTTTGAAATATCAGTTCGAGATAGGCGATATTCGGATGACGAATTTGAAAATTCACCATTGTACCACGGGCAACATGACCAGTTTCCCATTGAATTTCTGGTACGTAAGCTGTTGCAGGGTTCAAACGTTCCTGGGCTGGATCGCGTTTAGCATCGCGATGGCAAATTGATTTCGCTGGCTTTAAATCTTGGATTCAAATTATGGAGAAGCTGGAACAACGATTGCCGGGTACACGAAAATTTTTTTTGGCTCTTGTGCATTTCCTCCGCAGACTTAAGGCTTTTGTCACATTTTGTCTGAGGCTTAGGAACGTTTGCGGAATTGGCTACCTTGGTCTAAGCCTTTACCTAAACGTTTTCTTAAGCGTTAACCTTTAAGCTAAATTTCAAATCTAACGTTAAACCTCGTGTTTAAATGTGCCGGAAAAGTGTAGGACATAAGAGCCTAGAAATTACCTACGGCTTAACATTGTGGCAATATTATGAACATATTTGAAGCTGCTATTGGTTCTTCCGGATACTGGGTTACACAGCAAACCTGGCCAATGTAAAAAACAGGAGCGGAACAGTATTATAAGCATATTCCTAAGCCTAAGCCTAAGTCTAAGCCTAAGCGTAAGAATGAGCATATTTCTCAGTCTAAGCCTAAAAGCCTAAGCCAAACGGAAAAATTGGTCCAAGGCTTAAGCTGACTTTATTGTAGTTTCACAAAAAAACATTCCGCCCCGGATCTTTACATGGGCCATTAAAAGCTAAAATTACTATTTTTAAAGTTGAAATTCGACTGAAGTTATATTTACCCTGTCAATATTATAATTTGTTAATTTTAGCAAATATGACCAACGAATAGAGAATTGTTTTAACTTTGGAGTTATTTTCCATGAAATCTGAGCAATTATTTTCTGGAATCATGCGCTAAAGCTTAATTCTAAACTCACCGCACGGTACAATTTTCGTAAACTATGCAAAATTTCACTACCAAAATTGCCGGAACCTGTTGCAAAAAATTATACCTTAGCTTGAGCTAGGAATCAATCTTCAGTTGAACCGAACACTGGGTCTACCCTGTTGAGTCGTGACCGTATTTGCCTCCTACTCGAGTGACCGGGGTTTGACGTCTAGCTTGAAAATACGCGTCTGATGAAATAGAAAATATTCATGCAAGAAAACGGTTTAAAACTTGCCAGTTTCGCCAGTAGTTTTTCGGCCGATCCAAATATTCAAATGTTAACATTTTTGAAATTTTTGAAAACTGTTGCAAGGATTATTAACAACTGTGAAATCAGTTTCTGGTTTCCGCTGTAAGAATAATTTCTTTAGTTAAATTTCGTTGTCGGAATAACTCAAACTGTAAGTTTAAATTGCAAACAATATTTTTTAACTCGTATTTTCATTTTCTTCATTGTGTTTTACTCGTTTTGTAGACATTTTTTAAAACTGTAACCACCATCTTTTATATGGCCGGAATTTCGAAAGTATGTAAATGAAAACGATATTTTTTATAAATTAATCTCTGGAACGCCCCACATGCGTATTTTTGACAAGTTGCCAGCATACTTTGTTTACAATAGTTTCATAGCACACAAACTGGATTGTTCTATAATTGAAAAATTTGCATCCAGATTTTATGCATTTGCTAACAGTTTTGTTCATTGCGCAAAGTTGGATGACTAGCATCTATTACAACTGAGACAATTACAAACTAAAATAGAAAACTGTTGGTGTTGTTCAAATTAACCTTTAAGCAGTTTATTATGATTTAACTTTTGTGTCAGTTTAAACTTTAGAGTAAATTTTGCGCTTAGGCTTAGGCTTAGGAATAGGCTCATCCTAATGCTTAGGTTTAGGGTTGGGCTTAGGAATATGCTTATACTACTGTTCCGGCCGTGTTCTATACATGCGCCAAGTTAACAATATTCTGGCTGCGGAGTCAAGTGAACAAGTATGCTGCTATCAATGCGTGGTATAGAATAGCAAAAATTTCCAGGATTTGCAATTATCATCAGCATTAATCGCACAACTTCCACGACAATTACAAATTACAGCGTTCGCTCGGTTTACAGCAGCGTCCGAGCATGCTCGCCGATCGCATCCCGAGTCAAAAATTCCGTATTGTAGCAAATATTGCCGGTGCAAACTGCCAACTCATTCAACGACGGATCCGACTGAAATTGAGCATCATATTCAATTTGGATACAGACGATATCCGGTGACCAGACGCGGAACGACAGCGATTAAGCATGAACTAACGGACGTCTCCCGGTTGCTCGCAGATCATTCGAACGGGATTAGAACACTTGTCGTTCGGTGCGATTTAATTTTTGACGGAGATTACCTTGATGCCGGTTTAGCGACGTGTGCTGTTGAATTTGGTACAAGTCCTTTCAAACTCATATAGGGTTTAGGGTTGCGCTATACTCGTCGTGCGCCGACAGACATCGCCGCGTGCCCCCAAATATTGCGGTATGTGGCGGCACGCGCTGGCGTCCGGCCGCCCGACACAGTTAAGTATAGCGCATCCATTCGGCCCAGGTTTAATAGGCTTTTCGTTGCGTTTTACTCGCCGCCAGCCGCCGGACGTCGCCGGACGCCGCCAAGGACCGGCGGATGCCTCCGTGCTCCGTGGCACGACTCCAAGCGCAGCCAAACTCACGGAGCGGTTGGCACCTTGATTCCAATTCAAGCAACCTTAATGACTAAGCTAAAGTCTAAACTTTTAATTCAACGCATATTTACAACACCGGATATATATCAGTAACGAAGGGTGCCTGTGGCCGGGTTAAAACAATTAACAGTCCGTAACCGAGGAGGGAACCCCCTTGAAAGCCCAAATAAATATCAGTCGATCGGTTTATTCGGATCACTACAGTAACTCAATATCCTAAGGAAGCCTAAAATCAAAGTGTACTCTTTTTCCAGTCTTACAACAAAAAAACAGGACGACCCTAAAAGTAACATGGACCATTTTTTTTCAAATTTCAGTCCGAATGCTGTTGCCAGTACCCAATTTTCCATCGCTAATCACGCTCGACTTAAGCTGTTGTCCGTTTTTGAACGCGGATTCGGTACAAGAGATCGTCGCCCGATGTCCAGCGGTCCGGCATATTAATTTCAACGACTGTTTTCATATTGACCGCTCATGTTTAGACGAAATAAGCCGTGTTTGGACGGCGATAGCCACCATTCGCCTTTGTGGATCTGACACTCAATCGAACGCCGGATTTGAACTGCTTTTCGGCCGGCAAACGCCCGGTAATCTTCAAGGATTTGAACTCGTCCATCGGTCAGTGCTCGCCGATTCAGGATTCCGGGCCATTTTTGGCGCACCAGATCAGCCTCCAGCGCAGAGTCAGGTCAAAATCGTCTACGTCGGTGGTAAATATCTTAGCGACGCTGCTTTTGACATCGAAAACTGTCCGCTTCAAGTGTTACTGTTGTTTGATTGTGAAAATATGACCGATTCAATTCTGCTAAAAATTTCCAAATTTCCTCATCTTAACAAGTTATATTTAGTCAATTTTGGCACCACGGCTGCGATAACGTTTACACCATTGATCGACCTGATTCAAAAACGGCGCCCAGCACCGTTGCGGACGTTGTCAATCGTCGGATACCCGAAACTAAACGAGTATCTAAAAGAATTGGATCCAGACCGTAGATTTCAGTGTATTTCTACGTTAATTCTTCAAAAATGTCGCATAAATACGTTAGGGTTTGAGCATATTTGGCTTAGTATGCCAAGTTTACGGGTTTTAAGCCTACTCAACAACATTATCGTTTGTCCTGAGTACGTATTCATTCAAGCTCCTAATCGTATGCCTCATTTGAAATTTTTAGACCTTCGCATATCTCAAGATTTGGTCGACGCGGCTCAAAGGAGCGCACAGCAGCTGAGGCGATCTCAACGTACAGGCGTCCAAACTGAGAGTCCAGTAGTTTTGCCCTACGAACTAAATTGTTTACCTGCAATTCGCTGTTTAACCAGCAATCGTACGGTGCGAAATAGATTAATGATTGCGTTTTATAATAGTTATAATCCGTTAGTAGGCGAAATAGTTAGCAGTCCTTTTGGCCACTATTTAGCTGCGATTGACTGTAGAAGAAGTAGACGGGTGACGCTTAAGTTAGAAAATTTCCTCGAGTGTGTAGTTGAAGAACGGCTTAAGCGGCATAATATCAACACGACTGCTAAAGAATTGTTCCAGCCTTACGAATCAGATGAATATTGAGCGAATCAATGGTGGATTATTGTATTTGTGGGTCAGGGTGTTTTAGGAGTGAGGAAATTTTTATGTTTTTACAGTTTAGCACAGTTACCAAAGCGCTACTATTGTGTACTGTAGAGTGACCGGAATAAGAGTTGGGTAGTAACAATGGAGTCACCATTTTGAGTCGCAAGCGATACGAGTCCGTCCGTATTTCTAATAAGAGTCTGTGAGCGAATAGAGACCCTAAACTCTAATTAGAATCCATAAACGTTTATTTGTTTTTCATTTAATGCATATATACTCTAAGTTTGGAAAGAACATTCCAAACTAGAACCTTGCATTATCGCTCAAGTTTGTGATAAAAAGACAAATAAACGTTTAGTTCAACGGCTAGTAGCAATGCCGTATATCTATCAGTATTTACGAATTGCGGTGGAGGGCTGGATAAAAATAAATAACGTTAAGTAACCGAATAACAGGGGGGTGCCCTCTGGAGAGGCTAAATATATAATATCAGTCCCCCCTCTTTTATTCGGGATACTACAGTAACTCAAACGTTCAGTATACAAATTTCGGCCAATATAAAGATGAAGGGCGGTACGTTTTTCTGCTAGACTGCAATAGCTTAGGGTTTTTGTTTAGGCTTATGCTAGGCATAGGCTAAGGATTTGGAATATACTTAGGACTACTGTTACGATCCTGTTCTATGCAACGACCCAAACTTATAGAAGCGGATTTGTTTTATTTCGATGAGTTCCGATGGATACTTATTGCGTTCCAAAATTTTCCAGTTTTACTGCGCGTTTTTAGCAATTTTTTAACACTTTAATCTCAGTAATTATTGGCAAAGGTGCATACGTTTTGTTTAATGCTGTAAGCTCGCCATCTTTGTTAATACCTAGTTGCCTTGGTTTCTATCTGAATATTTTGAAGCGTGTAAAAGTGCGTTTTCTCAATTGCAGAAATTTCAGGATAAATAGGATTCCCCATCTTCAACGTAGCACACATCCTTGCTTTAAGTCCGCTTGTTGGAAGAAAACTTATCGGCTATTTGGCGAGAGTATTTAACTTGACCGTTACCAGTTGTTATGGCATCGCAAAGGAATCGTCGGTAAATTTGGTTCTATTTTGCATCAAAAACCCTTTTCAATGTAACTTTAACATTTTGCAAAAAAACTGTTCGTGTTTCTCAATTAAACTTTCAATTGTACTTCGTTTACATCTATATAATTATAGCTGGACTACCGACCATACCAATGTATTTTGGGCGAGTTTCCAGCATACTTTGTTTACAACAGTTACATAGCTCGTAAATGGAATTGTTGTATAATTAGAAAATTTGCATACAGATTTTGTTGTTGCATTTGCTAACACTTTTGCGCATTACGTAAAGTTGGACGACTAATTTGAATTAACCGTAAATTATGTCGCGAGAATTTATACGGAAAAAAAGATTTTATGAACTTTTCGGAAACTGTGTTTTCACCGTCCGCGTTCGTGGTTTGCTTTGTTCACACTGATCAACGTACACAATTTCGTCGGTGTTGCATGTTCCAGTCGAGTAAATCGGTACAGCTTGAGCAGCGACTGCCGCCAGCGACGGAACACATTGAAGACTTACATCCGTTTGAATCACAAACGGCCTACTTGGCCCGCATCTTTTATGAACCCGATAAGCGGCAAAATCGTCTGCGTAGCTTTGAGTCGAAGCAGTGTTCGAATTGGCTTTTTCAGTGCCACAATAATTATCAACCAGTACTGGGACGTGTTGAGTGCTCACATCACGACATTCAACTGTTTCAATAGGCTCAGGCTCAGGTTTAGGCGTTTCGTCGAAGCTGCTGGAGTCAGTTTGAACTCCAGTTGCGGTGTACACTGGTGGCGGTGGCGATAACTCTAGTCGTTGTTGTTCCAGTTCAGCTTGAGCTTGTAGTTCTTCTTGAACGGCTTTTTCTTCGAGGATTTCTTCAACGACTCGTTCGGCTTCTTCTTGTGCAACGACGGTTAATTCGGTGATTTTTGTTTTCGGCAACGAAGCCCTCAAATACGCTGGTGCTGATTTTTTCAATATTTCATCAATCAAATCTTCTGCGTTGACGCCTTCGTCGAGTTCAATCTCGCCGCGTTCAATTTTATCCTGCAACTCTTTTATTTCACGATTGACTTTCTTTTTGACTCGTTTCATTAAATTTTCAATATTGTACAGTACAATTGAAATCGTTGTCGAAACGGTAGCGAATCCAAGAAATAAAAATAAATACGTAGCTACCGCTAAATCGTAGCGATCCGTGTAGAAATCACCAGCAAGAAAAAATAAAAACGAATAATATACCGACAGTCCGAACGAATAGCGTTCGGTAATTGAAAAATATCCAGCGCAAGACAAAATACACAGTACAATCAGAAGGATGCCGAACCAAATTGGCAAATCCGGAGCGTCTTCGTCGTCATCGTCGGTGTCAGTTTGATCTTCGGCCCCTTTGTGGATATGGTTCAAAGACAAATGCCGCCCACTGGCGCCTGGAGTTAAATGCGACGATGCGTGGCGATTCGCAGCGTCTCGGCGACGTTTGAGTATCAGTGAGCGTTCCTGAAACAATACGCGAATACAAGCAGAGATGGCCTAAAACAAGTAAAATCGGTCATGGTTTTTTTGATATAAACCGGTCCGGTACAACCGATTTTAGAGAAATTATTAAATAACCAAGATTTTAGCGGTACGCCAGATTGCCAGTCCCCCATGCAAGCCAAAACATAGCTGGGTTGGAACCAGAAATGTATAGGCAACATCCTGTAGGGAGTTGCATTCTACAAACATTTCGTTCCATGTTACACTGCAAAAAATGGTGAGTCAAATTGACTCACTCCGAAACAGGCTTTTCCTGACTACACAAACGGAGTCAAAGTTTGACTCCGCTAGAGTCAAATTCGACTCTATTTGACTCTGGCGGAGTAGAATTTTGACTCACCATTTCTTGCAGTGTAACTAGAGCCGCTCACACTGAAGCCTAGGCCTAAGCCTAAGCGTATTAAACCAAAACGTATGCCTAAAGTCGTAAGCCTACACTGCAAAAAATGGTGAGTCAAATTTACTCTCTCCGAAATAGGTTTTACGGGACTACGCAAACTGAGTCAACTTCTACTCCGCCAGAGTTACAAGTCCTACTCAGTGAGTGGAAGTTGACACTGGCGGAGTCGAATTTGACTCAGTTTATGTAGTCCCGTAGATCCTATTTCGGAAACACTCAATTTGACTCACCATTTTTTGCAGTGTACAGTTACAGTCCCTAAGTCCCCCAGTCTCTTTGCCTTCCAGAGAGCAGGCATGCATGATTAACATGTGGCAAAGTTTCGAAGGGTGTTCGTTGTGTTTGTTAAACTAAAAAGTTTCGAAAAAGCCATGGTTAGAATTAAAAATACGGTGGAGTCACTTATATAAACCTCCCTAAATTAAAATAGCAACTTCGTCATGCTCGAGGGTTCACTAGCAGATTTCATTAGGTAAAAGCATCGGTAAAAGATGCAAATAATTGTCTAACGTCAACGCCAGCCGTAAGCAGATTGTTTATGTTTGGCAAACGGTGAAATGTTTCATGGTTTAAATTAAAAGTAAAATATCTGTTTTGAAATTTGTAGTCTACCACTAATACCACACCGTTGCTTGAATACGCTACTGTAGTCATGTTTAGGCATAGGTCCCGTATTCTAAAATATGTGCATCACCTATCAACAGTCAGTAAACAGGTTTTCAAACAAATGAGGCGGCAACAAAAGTTGAACTCAGCTTGCAAGTACAAACAATCAAGTTAATACAAAATGTGCCAAATTTAACCTCTTCATTTGCTTGTTTAGAAATTTACAAGGCCTATCCGAAACTCGTGATTGGTGCTACTGTAGTGACCCGAATAAGAGGGGGGACTGATATTTATTTCGCGTCTCCAGAAGCTACCCCTTTTTAACCCGCCCTCCGCCGCTTTTTGTTAGTTGGACCTAACAACCATCTCTTATGTCATTCTCTCTTTTGAGCAGGACTGACCTTCCGCAGCAGTTTTATTGGTTGCCATGTCGTAACGTTATACTTAGGAATTTTCGAACTCAACTTTATTTACTCCTGCAGTTTTTTATGCGCTACAATTAGGGATAATCGAGATTTATGGACTCTAATTAGGGTTTAGGGACTCCATCGGCTCACGGACTCTTGTTAGGGATACGGAGTCCTAGTGATTGGGACTCAAAATGGGGACCCTGCTCTTATTACCCCCTCTTATTCGGGTCAATACAGAACATAAACAGGTGGCTGTTGAATTAGCATTGACAGAACGTTAACGATCATTCAATAAGATATTGGCTCTGGTAAATAAATTTAAATGGGGGTCACCGCTATCCCCCTGACTTCATCTGATTCTATCTTTGTCACGAAGCCGAGTAGAATCCACTTTACTAATAGGAGGCGTTGCCATGGTATATTGAATAAATAGTAAAGATACAGGGAACGAATATAGTGACCAAAATTTCGGAACAGCGAAGGAAAAACGGATATTACGTTAATGTTTTGTCTCAAAAGGCGCAAGAATACAGATATTCTCTTGTATCCTAAAATTTTTTTGGCACGAACAGTAACACTAACGATATTAAATGATGTAAAACCGATTTTATTGAATTTGTTAACCCTGTAACTCATAGAGTATACTATGTGCAACTCAATACAAGCACTATACGACCAATACAGACACTGCGAGCAGTGTTTAACAATTCTAACATATATGCACAATGCAAACTCTCTACAAGACGTGACGGCCCCGTCGGGCTCAACCGTTGAGCTCCTATAGCTTAGTGGTCATCGTAAACGACTCCCACTCGAGACACTAGTGATCGCATCTTACCGTGAAAGTGCATTTCATATGAAATTGAAAATATTCATGTGAGAAAGGGTTAAACAGCATCTATCAAAATGCTTTTTTTGCAAAATGAAACAATACCCTGAAAGCGAATAGGTACTGTATAAAAACGGCTATGAACTATTATTAATAGTTCCTCTGCTTGCTTGGATCGTTGCTTTACCGTTGAGCAATCATCATCAACATATGGCAACGTTTCAACAATATCGCTAAACGTTGTTGGCGACCGCAACAGCTGCTGTTGGGACAGCGATCGCTCGCGCAACTGGACGCGATTTGTTGCGTTATGATTTGTTCGATTTGCATTATTACTATTATTATTATTATTACTATTATTATTGTGGTTATTGCTATTGCTGTTATTATGATTGTATTTATTTTTTATACTACTTCGATCGCGACTATCAGTATTGTAATTATTGCTGCCGCTGTTGTTGCTGTTGTTGTTGCGTTTGTTGCACGTCACAATGGCGTTAAATTTAACCATTTGTCGGCTTGGTTGGCAACATCCGGTGATTTCGGTTGTTCCAGTTATCGATGCCGTTGTGTCAGCGCTGGCTGGAGGTGAAGTTGTCGTCGTTGAAGTGAAATCGTCAAGTAGAGTTGGGTCGACAAATACTGGACTTGCAAGTTGAGCGTGTTCTCCGGCTAAATTTGATGAAGGGAACAAAAATTTAGGGCATACAGGGTGTAATTCTTGCTGCCGCTGGCTATGTCGCGGAGAATCTAATAGCAGCTGTGGCACACCTGGTGAAGCTTTCGGCGGTGACGAGCAATCACCACCGTTGCTAAGAAGTACTGAATTGAGTTGCTGGACTGACGGGCATGCGGGTTTACAGTCGGACACTGCTGGTAGTTTTACAGTTCTCGGCTGACGTTCGGGGCTAAACTGAACATTTTTCGTGGGATTTGAGTTTACAATAGCATAATCGTTCGCGACAATTAACCCTTCAGAATGAGATTTATAGCAGAGTGGCTGTGTCTTTGAAATATCTCCCGTAGATCCTTTATTACTAGCGAAACAAGCTGCTTCAGTTGTTGTTGTTGTTGTTGCATGTAATCGTAATGGTGGTGGTTCAAGTGTAATAATACAATTACTATCCGGTTTTGTATAAATACCTTCCGTGTCCGCTTCGTACGCTCCTGATGTGCGTTTGGCAGCATCCGGCGGAAATTCGTCTTGATTCCGGTTGGAAGTAGCGCAACGTTTTTGTTTGAGTTTTATTCGTTTTTTGTATTTTCGGTGACATTGGCCGTATAAATAGACCATCAATTGGCACATTCGTTTCCCGATATCGGTCAGAATAAATATCATTTGGGGTATGCCTAGCACCGAGTACAGGATTGTGAGTACCCTCGTCGCAGTTGTACAAGGGTAGAGGTTGCCGAACCCTAAAATCAAAAGCAATTGGTTAATAGATTCCGTCCATGTTTAATTATATGGGTGTGTCCAACGGAAGACAGGCAGGTAAGGGGGAACTTAAAGAGCGGAACACTTACTGTCAGGCGTTCGGCTTATGGTTAGGTTTAGGGTTTAGCCAGCAGGTTCTTACAATTACCATTGGTTTTTTAGTAAAATATACGCGTTATAGTTGTACATTATTATCTTAATTATTTCGCGTCGCTTGCAAAATAGATTTTAGTTGAATTTGGCAAAATTCAGATGTGAAAACATTGAAAATCAGCTAACAAATCTTGTATAGTTTTTCAGCAAAATGCTTACGTTACATTGCTACCACCTAAACCAGGGTCGTCCGCTGAAGATTATTTTCGAGGGGCACCGAATAGTTTTGGGGTCCCCTACATTTTTAAATCAAGATTGTTTACTTTTAGACCGAGTCTGTTTTGATTAGCGGCACCAGCCAAATTTTCGGGGGTTGGTCACTGCGCCAAATGCCCCCCATGGGACACCTTTGACCTAGGTTCCTGTTGTCGGGGACTCAAAATGGGGTCACCCTCTTCAAAGGAGGATCCAAGAATTTTTGACGAGGGGGGGCGGCGGGCTGGCAAATGTTATGAAACGCCAAAGTTTTAACCATTTTAGTACCAAAATTTTTCAAGGGAAATATAGTAAGGTTTCATCACAAAAAATTTCTGAAAATAAAAATTGTCGTTTTTCACAAAAAATTCTGAAATCGAAAATTGTAAGGTGGGGGGGACCATTACATTTTATCACAACAAAACTTCTGACGGGGGCGTCCCCCCTTCTCCCCTTTAAATTCGCTAGTGCCCTTCTTATTACTCTTCCGTATTCGAGTCACTACAGTACAAAGAAACACAGCATATATGGCGCAATGTGACTAAACGAGCGAAGCGAACGAGAATCCAAATAGTCGTCAAAAATGAATTAATATCGCATTCGCATACTGGTTTCGCCACGTAGCCCTCAAATGTCAATTTCCCGACAAAAGTTCGGCGACCGAAGCCGCGACATTTTTTGCTATTTTCCACCCAAGCCTAATACGTACCAATAGTCGAACAAACCGTCAGAACGTAGAAAATTGACGCCCAAAAATTATGAGCACCCAAACATTTCATTCGGTCGTCTTTGAGTCGCGGATCAAGTGTGAACCGATCGACTCCAAACGATTTTTCGACGCCATAAAATATGCCGGCACCAACGACACAGTAAACGAACAACGTAACGTACGGCACAACCGGTTGATACGGTTTGATATGTTCACGAATTTGAGAAAATGTTGATTGAAATTTTTGACTCGTTGTTAGCCGGCCGGCGGATGCGTGGGCGGATTTTAATGGTAACGTCGCTAAATGCATGACGGTGTGACTGTGTTTTTTAAATTATTAATATTAAAAATCCAATTTTGAAATCGATATATATATTCAACTCGGCCGTAGTCAAAATTATTTTAAAGTGCGTAACAGTAGATTAAGCGTATTCCTAAGCGTACGCCTAAGTCTAAGCGTTTCAAAAATGAGTTCCTAAGCCTAAGCCTGAGCCTAAACCTAAGCGTAAGCAAAAAAATGTAATCTAGAATCTAAACCTAATCTTTCATAGACCCAACAGAAACCTGGACACCCCTTTAAGTAACATGGGCCGTAAGGTTTTATACCAAATACCTAATGTTTGAACAACTTTTAAATTTGAATTCCAGCTCCGGACTGTCTTGTAGGAGGCGTTTTCCATCACTACTTAGCTATCGAAGCATACTGCTGAAACCCAATATTTGACTTTCGCCTCTTATAAAGATTTTCTACTGAGTTATAATATTTTATTGTAAATTTTAAACAGTGAGCAGAATGTGTTTTACTTCGTGTAACACAGTTTGCTCGGGTCTTTTCGGTTATCGTTCAGCCCGCGTTTGCCCAAAACTGGTCGGATTTTGAAAATTTTTAAATATTTGAGCTTCTCATGGTCCCCCCTGATCATTTCGCACGCAAATAATTTGAATTTATGAAAAATTCGATTTTTCAATGTCCCAAGGTCGTCCACCCTTGGAACGCAAAAAATTTCTTTGTCCAAAAGTTGAACAAACTATAAACCATTTGATGCAGCTTACAGAGCTGAGTGCAATGGTGTTAAATGTTTTGTAATCAGACGATTAGTTTAACGAGTTATTGTCAAATAACTGATTTGAATTCGTGTTAAAATACATAGCTAACAGTTTGTTTGAAAACCTGCCACAAACTGGCGATATTCGGTCGCTACGACCGTTTGAAGACGCAATTGTCACCCTAACAATCAACATTTGTAGCTATTGTTGGTTTTGGCTTACACTGTAAATTCCAATGACTTGATTAATCAACTCAGAAAGAGAATTAGTTATTTCTTGTAATTTCTGAGTTAATAGCCGTACACATTAACTCACTCTGGGCTGATTCAATTGCGGGTGAGTTGATTAATTAAGTCAGGATGAGTTAATACAATTCAGAATTCTGAGTTCTGAAAGTCCTAATTCAGAGCTCACACTTCTGAGTGGATTCAACTCATTCTGAGTTAAAATCAACTCACTGGGATTTAAAGTGTAAAAACCGTATGCCGATTGTACCTAAATTGCTCAGCGCGTCTAGAATTTGTGCCCATTAGAATAAGTAGCTCATTAAAGGTTTCGAACAAGAGTTTTATGCTATTTTGTTGCAAACTACATAAAAAGTATTTCTAAGAATTTTGAAAATTACGAATTTGTCGTTAGAAGTTTTGTCAACATAAACTTGATTTTAGGTAAGGTACCCATATGGTTTGAGGTATCTAATAATCACTTGACGACCTTGTCGCAAATGATTGACACCGGCCAACCTACAGGCGTAATCGGAACGCGAGGGTAACAAACCGAAGCTTTAGACTAATTTTTTGGTTATAATTATAGGCTTAGGCCTACAGTTTATATAAGTCTTTCATTATGCTAATGCTTAGGCTTGAGATTATGCTTATAATGTTGTTTATAGCAGTCAAAGTATCAGCGGGCATGTATTATGAACGGCGTATTTTTGTGAACAAATATTATAGGTAATTCACGTTATACTGTCTACGCTACTGTAAAAGAAATGTCCACAAACTTGGCTGCATGCAATCGCCGCACAAAACAATATTGTTCTTATGATGCTAGTACTTAACAGCGAGTATACTAAGCTAGTGTGTTTTGGCGGCAGGTAGCCCGTTAGAAGGGAGTAGGGACAATCTGGGTACTGCTTCAACAGTCATTCGTACACCATGTAATGTTTTAGAGAGAATTGGTGCTGGCCACTGGAGTCCACGATGTAACCGGAGGTTGAAAATACCGGAGCCGGAGCCAGAGGTCAATAATACTTGCTGGACCCGAAGCCGGAGGTGAAGCCGCACGTGAGGTGAAATTAGGTAGTTAAAATGATGATTAATTAGCTAATTGTAGCCAATATCCGCAATTACCTTGTTAAATTGTTTGGTTTTTCACTTATTTTTTGCGAAATCTTGGAAATTTTGTCCTTAACCTTGTGACACAAATTAAAACGAGACGCGCTAAACAGATAAATTTTGTAAAATTATGCAAAATTTCAATACCGAAGACGGAAGTCGATTTTCTAACGAAACAGGAGGAAGACCTCCGGTTGTACCCTGCTGGATGGAGCCATAAAAGCTTGAGGAACCAGTTGACAATTGGACAGGTGTACTTGTTGCTCGGAGAGATCGTGAAAAAGTTTTGCGATGCATTTTGTTACAATTTTAATGATATACACAATGACAACCGCTGTTTTTGATCATTTTGTCAGTAGTATCATCACAAAGGCCCATGTTACTTTTAGGGGAGTCCCGGTTTCTTTTGGGTCTGTAAAAGAGTAGGCTTACATTCTAGACTACATTTTTTGTTTAGGCTTAGGGTTAGGCTTAGGTATACGCTTTTACAGCGCTTAGGCTTAGGCTTAGGTTTAGAAATACGCTTAATACACTGTTACTGACCTAAAAGTAATATTGAATACTTACAAGTCACGCTAATCTGTAAAATTACAGCTGGAATGCCCCCACATATGTATACTGAGCGATTTAACAGCATCACCACATTGTTTACAATAATTTCTGAGAACATAAACGTGATTGTTCTGTGAAAAGACAAATTGCATGCAAATTTTTGTGCATTCGTTAATTTGTGCATTACGCAAGGCTGATTGACTAGTAAAAGAAGTTAGTTTCAAAATGATAGTTTCTAATGGTGCTACATGAGTGATTTGTACTGGAAGCTAATACTACAGGACTCAGGTTGCGAAAGCCAACAACAACAAAAATCGACAACGTATAGTTGTGATGAAATTTACAAACAACCGAGTTAATGCAACTTCCACAATAACATGCGTGCACCAGGTGACTTTTGAGGGGATAGTGTCATGGACACTGAAGCATTTACCTGTGTATTTATAAATATATACGTATATATAAATATATATTATATATAAATATATAATATATACTATATATCCGCGAAGCTTATTGTTCATAGTATATATTGCGAAAGTTCTTGTGAAAATATTAAGGTTAGAACATTCTTGTCTTCCCACTAGAGTTACAGCCCTAACTGCTATATTTTTGGACGTCAACAAACGTGTCGAACCAGAAACCTTGAACTCGTGAGTAACTCTTAGTTTTTCTAAAAGCGAACTTTGCCCTAAAACAGATAACTTAGCGATTGGGCAATAAGAAGTTTTTAATCACATGGGTAAGAGGTTTTCTAGAGGGGGCAGAATTTTCTCTTAGACTATAAGTTCTATTACTTCAGACAAAAAACATTTCGGCCAATGTAAAGAACAGGGCCGCAACAGTATTATAAGCATATTCCTAAGCGTAAGCCTAAGCCTAAGTTTAAAGCGTAAGCGTCAGAATGAGCATATTCCGAAGCCTAAACCTAAGCCTTAGCTAAGCAAAAAAATTAGTCTAACGAGTAAGTTTACTCTATTGCAGTCCCGCAGAAAAACATTCCGCCCCTGATCTTTATATGGGCCAACATTTCAACAAATAAGACGGGCGACGTAAAAATATCGACACACCCTTTTTCTCTTGTAGTTGCGACCCTGACGCTTTGCGTTCTTGTACAAATCAAATGTCGTTTATGTACCATAGGTTCACTCAAGAAACTTGTTGAAGGTTATAGTGTGCAAAAGAATTTAATTTCCTCAGATTCTCTCGTTGCAAAACTAAGAACCCGAAACGTGCCCAATGAAATGCGAGTTAAACCTTTTTTAACGCTCTTCACGTCGCCTGGCCAATCAAAGGGTCAGCCCCACCCAGGCTTACCACAGGTCCCTGGCACGCGAATCAAAATGAAAATTTTGTATTAAAATTTCGTATTAATATACTTGCGTTTGGCTTTTCGTTCGCGAGTTTTTTTCACTTTTATCTATGATGCTGCCACCCTGGCAAAAATTTTAAGATTTAAAATGGGCTTGTGGTGTCGTAGAAACATATATCTTTGGTTTCATATTGATCTGGTCATGAACGTTCAAATTGCCTTACAACGAGGAGGCTAAAGCTATAAAATTAAACATTCGGTTTCTGGTTTAACTGGACGTAATACCTGTCAGACTTGGCTGGTTTTGGCGTACAAAAACCGTGACCGTGACACACCGACAGATCGCGAAATTTCTGCAAGGAAAGCATCAAAAATAGTAAAAAACCTCTTGAGCGACGCGAGCGAAAAGTCAAACACTACGCTAGAAAACTTGAATACAAAATCATCGGTATGATCCCTGTTGGAATTGTCGTGGTCAGGGTTGGCCCCATCTGTTTTGTATTCACCAGGACAGTGATAGATATTGCAACGGGATATATCTACATTTGTGCATTCGTTTATGGACCTATATGTCGTGCACCAAACGCTCTATTCTTGATCAACCTCACACGACGAATTCATACGTAGCACTGTCTTAGGGCAGGGCTGCTTTCAGGCAACGGGATCGTGGAGGGCTTCAGAATGAACTTGAGGAAGAAAGATAACAGGACCGCAACTACAGGTGGCGAGGGTTCACGCCACCCGAGGAAAATTTTCTTTGTTCTCTCTGGTATTCTTCTTGCCCCCACCCACTGAGAATTCGGTTGCGGGGCTGGAAATTGAGATTAACTCGTTGATTTAGACGGGAGATAGCAGTCAACCGAAGTAAATCACACTGAACAGACTTGGGTGCGAAGACGAGTTCGACCCTCATAAGCAATGGTATGCAGTGGTCCGGTCTCTGGGTAAATTTGCAGCTATTAATAGCAGCTTGGCATCCGACCCGCGTTTTATCCGCAGAAATTTTATACTTTGTGCCTGTGTGTATACTCGCGCAAAATACCTTTAGCCACTTGCAGAATTTTGGGTCGCGAGTAAACCTGTTGCGTTTGGTAATGAGCAGTTAGAGCGTTCGACCCATGATGTATAGAACAGGGCAGGATCGTTTTCCGGAGTGGCTGTAAAATATAGTCAGTTTAAACTTTAAACTAAATTTTTTGTTTCGGCTTAGGCTTCGGTTTAGGAACATGCTTATACTACTGCTCCGTCCCTGTTGTATACATGGGCCGAGCATTCGATGGTAGAGTTTAAGCTTGTAAAAAGCCGCTTAAAATTGTATTTTGAATGTTTTTGTTAGAAAATTAATTTTGAAACAATAAATCCTGGTAAGCTGATTTCGGTCAAACCAAGGGTTTTTGTACCCAATCCATGGTTAGCAATCCATTATCACAGCAATTGTACTCATTTTACAGCGATTGAACTTAACCAAGTTTAAAGTTGGAATATTTTTTTTGCTCTTGACACCTGTAAGCTTAATAGCTAACGTGAGCTAGCGTCATTAAAATGTTTTTGCCAATTGAAAAATAAATCTTGGCAAAGCTTGACAGCGAACCCACACAATCACCTACAATTTAGAAAAGCTGAACGTTATTAACGACAGTAAAAGACCGACATTCAAATTTGTATCTGATATATACAGATATTAATTTGCCTACTACGATTTAGAGTCCCTTATTCTCAAACGACCATAACACGGATTTAGTTTCGGAGCAGGTAGGGGTGGGTGGGGCTTCCCCCAAACTCCATGGTGAAAGCACCCACTCACGAGCGAAGCAAGCGAGAAGCCAGGCGCATTTTAAAACTTCGGCAGCTTTATTTAAACCGGCTAGGGTGGGGCCTCTTTAGGTGTTGGCCCCAAGTGGTGGTATGGGGGGGTGGCTGTTTCGGCCCTGACATGGATTAAAAGATATAGATGGGCACCGGATATCCGGATATCCGGATATGATTAATATCCGGATATGTATCCGCAATGAAACGTGTATCCGGATATCCGGATATCCGGATATCCGCCGGATATCCGAAATGCTTGTCTAAAAATTTTTTGGAATAATTTGCATGGTTTCACCACCAAAGTAGCCGGAGCCAGGCTGATTGGCCGGAAACAAATTACCGGAAAAAATGGTTTTATCTATTTTTTTTCCTTTTTTTCTGAGGGGGGTGCAAAAAATGGAGAAAATGGAAAAATATTAAACGATTCTTAAATATAATTTGCAAGTAAATATGGTATAAAATAACGTTCTTAAGGTGACATCCAACTCATTTTCATGCAACACATTAACAGTAACCGTGTGTATATGTCCACCAGGATACATTATATGTCCGAAAAACGTGAAAAATGCAGCATATGAATATATAAATGAATTTTAGAAATAAACACGTTACCCGAAGGCAAATTAGAATACTCGGATGTCGGTCAGGACTATCACACCAGAGCTCACAGTATATTCACTAGGCCGCGATGCGGCTCAACTATTATATTCGCAGAAAATCGGTCTCAGACCTTTAGGTCCGTAAAACTCAGGCTCAACAGCCACAATAAAACACAAGTTACGTCCGCTATACCGTGAAAATCGTAAAAATTAAGCCGGCAGCACTTTGCTGCAAAACTATCGACTGAGTCCCAAACAGCGAGCTCTAAACTAACTCCAGCACTCCAGCAGCACTTGGCTGCAAAACCAGAACTGACACCCAACAACAACAACAACAACAGTGATACATGTTTCAAAAATAAACCAAAAAAATAAGTAAAAGGGGGTAGATACACTATGCATGATTATCCCCTTCATAACACTCTCACCACCTAATTTACAACGAGCTCCTGCGAGTCAATTAATAGATCTTTATAAAATTGTCTAGTCGTCCACCTAAAATGCTATTAACCAACCCGCTTTCTGTTACAAACCAAATTATAAACTTGTAAGCAAAATTTTCCAAACAAAACTGATCCATGCTTACAAGGAACTTCAGATGCAAAGTTATCCAAATAATCACCGGGCCTTAAGTTTTGGAGAATAAAAAAATTTTGCGGATACCTGTTGAGGTGGAACGTCAACTTCTTTACATATTTCAGTTCAATGTGTTAAATATTTCTAATTACAATAAAACAAATCTTAGTCAAAAATTCAAAATTGTAGTAATTGTCTTGTTGGAAACTACATTAACTCATAACAGTCACAAAATACATGGTTTACAAATTCCAAAGAAACTAAGGCCAAATAGGCAATTAACAAACTAAGATCTCCGTAATCAGGAAGTGTTTTGAGGCATACCAAAGGTCATCAACACTATCTAGTAATTATCGGCTCAGAAATACCAAGGTTCGTATTCAGTATTTTAAGGTGTATAATAAAACTCATAAACACTTGTTTGATGCAAGGTCCCGTTGACGACTAAGGTACAAGATCCAAAGTAACTAAGATTGTATTTTCAGTTCTACTCTAATTTTTGTTAAAAACTAGGGTTCCCGTTTCAGAGATTTGCAACAGTTCAGAGCTATGATTACTACGTTATGCAACTTTTTAGAATCATCCAAGATTGTTGCTTGCAAAATGTATGGTTGGGAATATCAAAGTAATTTTTGATCGACTCCGTTAAATTCTGTTTCATTAAGTTATGAAATACAATTTGCTGACTCATGTAGTAATTATTTGTGGGTACTAAACCACTAAAACTCATCGGTGCCCGTGGCTGAATGCTATGCTTTCCAACACAAAACCTAGGAATCACATGATTCAACTTATATGCTAGGCTTGGCTCAACTGACATAATTATTGCAAGAACTAGTGTAATCGAAGCGTAAAACATAGTCAGCTGTAATTCCATAAATTTCGAGTTATCGAGTTGGGGTGTGTAATGGTTAGCACTCCGACAAAATTTGCGAAACTTGCTCGTTTATTCAGTTAAAAGAACTAAATCTCGGTGGGACCTCCAAATGTAACAACGGTACAGTATAGAGGGTCGGCACTCCAAGGAACGCCTTCCAATACTGCCGGTTACCTAAGCACACAACTAATCAACTCTTAATTAATTCCCCGAAATTCACAAGTAGCTTTGACACGCTTATCAAAAAATTCTCAATTCGCACACGCAATCTGCAGTAAGGTTATAATTACTTTAGAAATAAACACGTTACCCGAAGGCAAATTAGAATACTCGGATGTCGGTCAGGACTATCACACCAGAGCTCACAGTATATTCACTAGGCCGCGATGCGGCTCAACTATTATATTCGCAGAAAATCGGTCTCAGACCTTTAGGTCCGTAAAACTCAGGCTCAACAGCCACAATAAAACACAAGTTACGTCCGCTATACCGTGAAAATCGTAAAAATTAAGCCGGCAGCACTTTGCTGCAAAACTATCGACTGAGTCCCAAACAGCGAGCTCTAAACTAACTCCAGCACTCCAGCAGCACTTGGCTGCAAAACCAACAGTGATACATGTTTCAAAAATAAAACAAAAAAATAAGTAAAAGGGGGTAGATACACTATGCATGATTATCCCCTTCATAACATACGGATTGTTATTTATTTTTATCCCGTCCTCCGCCACACTCCGTTACACATATATCCGGTAATGTAACTAACCCTTGAATTAAATGTTTATTTGCTTTGTATCAAAAGCTTTAGTCATAATGCAAAATTATACTTAGGAATGTGCTTTGAAAACTTATATACGCTTCAAAGTTTTGAACTCACCTTTATTTGGTTCTGGAGTCTTTTGTGCGCTACAATTAGGAAGAATTGACATTTATGGACTCTAATTAGGGTTTGGCGACTCTTATTAGGGATACCCCCTATTATTCAGGTCACTGCAGTACTGGCATAATAAATACCGTTTTTAGAATTGTATCTTTTATGCTCATATCAATTTGTTTGAGGGTCTGGGTACTTCCTTTAGAGCAACAAGTCAAAAAAAGTGCTTAAGAAACGAAAATGGAAGTCCGGAAACCCAATAAACACAAAATCGAGTTTCGGATATCCGAAATAGAAAATTTCACGGATATCCGGATAAGTATCCGGCAAGAATTGCCGAATATCCGGATATGAAAAAATATCCGATGCCCATCACTATTAAAAGAAATATATACGTTTTAAAACAGACGAACTAATGCATACAGAATTGTAAAAAGAATACTTGCATATTTTAGTGAAATGATGTGATATCTCACTCACACTTTTTCAAATCAGTATTGTCAAGTGTAGAGTTTCCGTGGCACTCTATGATGTCCGCGACTGGCGGTGATACTATTGAGAAATCAAGAGTTTCGATAAAACATAAGCCGGACAAGCTATTGATTTCTGTTGGGAAGCGACATTTTTGTGCCGACTGCACGCATAGTAACGTGTGAATTACATGTTGTTCACTGCCTCAGAAAAGTACAAGACCTTTCATAAAACTGGTTATAGGTGCTATATATAAAAGACAGAATACATACTTTTTTAGCGTCAGAGTAGATAAAAACCTGTACATAGCAAAACTCACAAACAACACTTTTGCATATTGCTGGCTGGGTCGATTTGCATTATACCTCTTTCAAGGGCCATATTCTCAAATATGTCTATCACATATCACCAGTTAATGATAGGTCTTGTAGTTTTTGAACCACTGAATTTTGACGTTTCGAATTTGACGCTCATGTTTAGTTCTACACAGGTGTGTCTAATTGCCACACGGCGGGCACAAGATAAAGTGGATGACGCATAAACTAATTTTTTGATTTCCACCAGGACGTCATCAATTCGAAAACCTATTACTAACTGATGAAAGTGTCCTACTCATTTGAGAATACGGCTACCGGATCCATAATTAATTACCACACGTATCCATTGGTTTTTAACCTCTGAATCAGGAATTAGGACAATCAGTAATTCCTTGGATCTTACGTACTAGGGATACCCGTCCCATCGTTGTCGCTAAACGTTTTGTTCTAAACTATGGTCCCGCATTCTCAAATGTGAGTAGCACCTATTAACAGTTGGTGATAGGTATGGTAACGTTCAAATCAGTGAATACTGAAGCTCAAAATTCAGCACATTTTTTGCATACAATTTGCTGTACACCTCTACGCATTTTGACTGCAGCAACTGCAATAGTTAGCGAGTTAGAAAACCTATTACTAAACTGTTGATAGTTGCTATATACATTTGACAATATCGGCCAATGTGAGAGATTCAAGTAAATAAACGTAGTTTTGCCACGAAAACCCGTAAAAAGCGACAACTTAATATAATCGTAGGTTGCGCCGCGCTGCTGGCTCTGTGTTCTAGGGTCCCGAAAACCAAAAGTACAATCTTTAGTGTGTCCGTTCGCTGGTTTTCTATATGTGGTTTTATTCAATGCCTACTTGTCCGGAGGTTTCTATGGGTAAACATTGGCAAATTCGGAGCGCAGTGTTTACTTAACGTTTAAAGACGGCGTTTTTAGGTTTATACGAAATGCTTCTGGCAAAACCTAAACTTGCGTACGCAACATTCAATACGTAGATTTGGTTCCTTGCAAACAATTACTGAAACCAAAAGTTCATGATACAACAGTATGCAATTCTTACGTTTTCGCATGGTACAAAATGTACAACCGGGTGTTACGGTTTTTGTCGACCCTCGGTTATTTAGAAGAGGGGTCGTTGTCACATGCAGTAACCCTAAATTAAACTATAAGCCGAGCATTTTTTTATGCCGGATACGTAAAGTGCCATGGTTCGCACAGGTTGTACCTTCCGAAACAACGGGGTGTAGGCCAAACAGGCAACGTGCGCTGGGTGCATTCTTTAGTACGCGGAATGTACCCAGTTGCACACTCTTGTAATATGAGTCATTATCGACTCTTGATGACGCATAGTAACGAAATAATTTATAATCCTCAGCCGCCTGTTGTACACTTTGTCCCATTTACGCTTAGGTTTAGGCTTATAGGCTTTGCCTAATGCTTCAGGTATGGCCTGCCTATGCCTAAGCCTAAACCTATAAAGCCTTGATCGTTTAAATTTGGGGTAAGTGTACAAGATCCTGTTCTATGTTTCTTGTATTAAACGCAGGGTTTAATGACATATTTACGTATCGTATCGGGCCGGATCGTTTTCCGAAGGGGCTATAATAGAGTCAGTTTAAGCTTTAGACTATTTTTTTGCTTAGGCTTAGGCTTAGGCATAGGAATAGGGTCATCCATACGCTTAGGCTTCGGCTTAGGCTTAGTCTTAGGAATATGCTTAATATACTACTGTTCCGGCCCTGTTCTATACATGGGCCGTATCTGTTATATGGTAAACATATACCTGGATTGGTTCAGTCAATTTTTAGGCAGTTCAGTAGGAAAAACAGCTATCGGTATTCAGACTTAAAATTTAAACAACTTCAATTTACGATTCATCATCGAAATTTCCAAGACTTGCGTCTCCAAGCGTCGCACTGCACTCGTTTTATTGCCGTCCGGCGACGCCCATCACCGTAGGAGAACGCCACCCTTATACACAAGTGCTTTGCAAGACACAAGATGTTTATGAACGACGACGGAAGAATTTCAATGGTAATGTCGGGCAGACGAGCGTTTCACTATATGCATGCAAGAAGTATAGGAGGATATATACTATCACCGAATACATTTGTGGAAAAACTCAGAAAGGAAGCTAAACATAAGATAGTGTCCCCCCGAACGGGTCCGAGTAGGACCGCAATAAAATATTGTTTTTTACAATCGTACAACTTTATGGTCAGCGAAAAAAATTTAGTTTGTCCCAAAGTTGGGCTTCCGAAGGGATGGGCCAACCAATTGGGGGGCGGAGGGTTGGAGGGCGTTTCCGCCGGCATTGGGCGCGGCTATCGTATCCGGACATTAATTCTTGGCTTACACCCCTTCCCCTATGTCCGCCTTTTTTGGCGTTGTCTGTTGGTAATTCTAGTCGCCGGCGCGCAAAATGCTATTATAAAGTAGGTACTATACTGGTGTGCCAATTAGGAAAATTGTCCCAAAAACACTTATAATACTTTATCAAAAAGCAATCAAATCACCGCTAACAGTAGAAAACTTTAAGATCACTTACCATTGACGAGGTTTAGACTGCAAATCAATATATTGAGAACAAATACTGAAGCTAAAGATATTGGTTTCATAAGGGTTAGGCTTCGGGGCGCATGTATAGAACAAGGCCGGAACAGAAGTATACGCATAATCCTAAGTCTAAGCCTAAGCGTATGGAAGAGTCTATTCCTAAGCCTAAGCCTAAACGTAAGCCTAAAGCGAAAAAATTAGTCTAAAGCTTAAACTGACTCTATTATAGTCCCTTCGGAAAACGATCCGGCCCTGTTCGATACATGGGCCGATTTTGGCGTGCAATGGACATAAAAGTTCGTACCCAACGCAACTGCGTTCCAGGTGTGTGTGTGACCAGAAGTGCGGCCGCTAATGTTTGAACAAAGAATGACCATCAAATCTGATAAAAAATGTTGGCTTTGGCAGGCAAACAACGAGTCAAACGTCCAGCGGAGTTGTTTGAAAAAAAGCTTGCGAGCGAAGTGACTGCGAAATACCAATGCAACGGTTATGACGCGACGCCTTTTACGTTTTTATAAGTGTGCCTTCTGACGCAACAGACACTCCTGTTCCCACGTGCCTGACAAGTGGAGCCACAATGTCCTTCATTGTGGCTCCACCCTAGCAGGCTATAGTGGGGCCCCCAAAAAATTCCAGGGTGGAACCCTTTGCGATGATCAAATACAATTTGAATATTAACGGCTTTTTTTGTTTAAAACCTTATTAGGGCATGGGCCCCTGTTTGAGCTGGACCCTTCAAATGAGGGGTATGGGGGTAGCTGCTCCGGCCCTGCTTATAGGGACAACAATTTTTTTGGTGTACTAAAGTTCCCTGGCGCCCGAATCGACAAGGTAATGGCATCCATATGAAAAGGGTAAAGTTAAAGGCTATCCTGTGTCCATCGAAACGTGCTGTGTAGATGTTGCTCTTGCGATTATTACAGCGTTAGAATCCTAGCTTGAAATTAGATCTGAAACAAAATAGCAACTCTTCTTCAGCGAAAGCGTTCAGCCACAACAAACGTTTTTCAATTATATATGTCTTCCCGTTAAATTTTGGTCGGTCCCATAAATATGGCGTTATCGCCTCATGGATCCACCCCACGGTACAACCGGATGTGTGCCTCCGGCTTCGCTCGGAAACCGTTCTCCAACCGGTACTCTGGCTGTGGTAGAATTTCGGCTGAAGGTTCCGGCCATTTCGGTAGTAAAATTTATCATAGTTTTGCGAAATTTGCACTGTTTGGTGTTATTTGGTTTTAACTTCTTAGTTCCATTTCAAGGAAAGATTCTTCAATAAAAATAAAACTAAATCCAAAATTTTTGACAGCATCTTTAGCGATAAGACATGCGAGGTTTCAAGAGAGCAACAAAGAGTATATCTCCGTTGGGAAATTTCTTCTAAACCGAAAAAACAGTAGTTTTTTCCAACTTCGAACAAATTTGCTAAATTTTAGAAGTCGATAAATCGGCCAGATCACTGCGCTCGTTCGCACAAAACTTTTAAACAAAATTATTTCTTCCCCGAAATAAAATCCTGATTACTCCTCTGGTGCCTCACCTCCGGCCTGTTGCGTATTTTTAACCTTTTCTCACATGAATATTTTCTATTTCCCCTGAGACCTACTTTTATGCTAGGATTCGAACTCCAGTGACTGGAGTGGGAGGCGTATTCCATCACCACTCAGCTATAGGAGCTTGACGCTGCAGCACGAGGGGGCTCTCACGTCTTGTGGTGATTTAGTACTATGTATACGTGTTGCAATTGTTAAACACCGTGCGATATATACTATTTAACGTATATACACTGCGCTGAGTTGCCTATAGGCAACTCAATGTGAGAAGGGGTTAAGAAAGGAACCGCAAAGATATGCCCGGTCCCGAAATTTTAGGCGTAGCCCGAAGATGTTCCTTTAATAAACTTTCGAATAATCTTCTGGATCGTAAAGATTAAACAATCGTTGTACATGAAGTTTTACTCTTTTCAAACTAAACGGTGAGTTAAGAAATCTTCCGGAACAGAAAGAATACGCAAGCAAAGCCAGTTTAATAGACTTTACTGTAACCTTCAGGATTCTAAAGATCAAAACAATTCCAGTTGCGTAAGGTTTAAAATTCTGGAACTCATATGCTGGCTACACCCCGGATTTAAGGTTGTTGGAAGACTTCCCTTTGTAATCTTTTGAAACCCTAAGGGTCGCAGTATGCTTGTATTGCGTCGCCCTCCGGCACCGCGCGTCATCGACCCATACCATACTGTATCGTACATGGATAACTGCCGTACGATACCGCTGGGTGACGCACGGTGACAGATGGTGACCGTCGGCGTCGGACGATTACAGGGTGACAGACAGCGTCGGACAGTCATCAAAAGTATAGTGCCACCCTTAATAGTTAGTCATGCTAATCAAAAGATTTTCATAACTGCGGGGCAGTATACCTTGCCATTATGCCTTATAGCTTCAGCACTTCCGACCATGAATTGTTAATAGAAGAGGCGAATGACTTACAGAGAATATGATTTACAGAAAATTGTTGAAATTTTTCCTAACACTAAAATCTTACAGTTGAATTTTGTTTTGAACCATGGGGGTGATATATGTGTTCCGGATGATGCCACCGTCGCCTCGATGTAGTTTCGACCCTCGTAGTACAAAACAGTAGGGGACACATTTGTTTCCGAATGATAAAAGATGTAAATTTGTGTCGCGGTTGACCAGGTGAATTTGACATGATACAAATTCTTTAAATTAAAATATTGACAAACCACAGACTGAAGGTATTTTACCCACAACCCACCTGTAATTATACTGGTATAAGCGTATAGCGTGACCTTAATAGGTTTATAGCAAGAGTGGATGATACATACTTCAACAAGAGTATGTAAAACTGGGTACATTCATTCTGTGTGGAAAAAAGTTGTACCCGGCACGCGTTCCGTTTTTGTCTACCCCCCTTATTTAGAGGAGGGTACAACCAGTACGCACCTTGGCATTTTATGTATGCAGCGTCAAACGTGGACCACTTATAGTTTAATTTAAGGGTATTTATGTAATAACGACCCCCTCTAAACAAGGGGGGGTCGGCCAAAAACACAACGTCCGGCAGTACTTTTTGTACCATGTGGTACCCCAAGAGTTACACACTCTTGTCATTATTCACTCTTGGTTTCATCGAGTCCATGTAAAATTTCGTCCAATAGAACCAACGCACAATTTGCCCGTGATCGCAATACGAGTTTAGGGTGGCGCTATACTTGCCGTGAAACGCTATCCGACACCGTGTGTACCTTATCGCACCGTGGCGGGTGGCGACGGACGGCGCTGGACGTCATCAAATGTATAGCGACACCAATAGGCTTTCTTTCTGAAAATTGAAACAAGTATTCGGTCAGAATTTGATTATTATTCAAACGTAATAGTAAAGCCCTGTTCACACGTGCAAGATTTTGTTGCGAGAACTTGCAGCAGGAAATTGCGCGCAGAACTTGCATTTTTTCACCATCCAATGAGAAAGCGGCTGCAATAATTTCAGTGAACTTGACTGGTTATTCAGACATATGAACTAAATTCCGAGCTGTGATTTTTAATGAATCATTTGCAGCTGCAAGTTTTTCGATCGGGATTTTTGACAAAACTGGCAAGTGCAAGTTGCATCTGTGAGTTCTCGCAGCAAAAACTTGCACGCGTGAATAAGGCTTAATAGTAATTTGCTCCAACCGTATTTATTGTATGATAACACCAAAGGACATAAAAAATCCATACCTGTTTCTGCTATTTGTTTCTTCACTCAAATTATCGAAATAAATGTGTTTCATGCAATATTAAAAATTATTAAAACGCGAACATGTAAATTTCGGTCCATGTAAACATCTGGGTCGGAACATTTTTATGTGGAACTAGAAAAGAGTAAGGTTAGCCTTTAGACTAATTGTTTTGCTTGGCTTAGGCTTAAGCTTAGGTTTAGGGTTAGGAATAAACTTATTGTATCCCTTAGGCTTAGGCTTAGGCTTAATAGGAATATGCTTATAATACTGTTTCGCCACTGTTCTTTACTATTAGCCTAAATTGCCAACGAACATTTTATATAAAAATGTGACCTTTAAAAACGCACAGAGGTCACCAACTGGAGTTGAACTTCGACCGCGTTGATCGTAGTCAAGCTATTAACCAATTACGCCACAGCGCGACGAAACTTTGGGTTTACCACAAATTATGTGAGATTAAACTACTGATGATTGTACATATGCTTACACTGAAGGTGTAAGAAGAAAATAAATAGCAAACGTGTGCAAAATCCCAAAAAAACAGGATAAAATTCAGCTGAACGCATATTGAAAGTTTAAAAAATATCAAAAATTTTGAAATAGGTACCAAGCGAACAAAGTGCTTCAAAACACACGGTCTCCAGGCCGTCTAAACTTTGGGCCAAGATAAAAATATCTATGTTAGCACACTGAAAATTTCAATGAGCTAATTTTAACTCAGAATGAGTTCAATCACTCGCGTCTGAGTTAGGACTATCATAACTCAGAATTTTGAGTTGATTCAATTCATTCTGAGATTACTTAATCAACTCACCCACAGTCAAATCAATTCAGAGTGAGTTAATGTAACCTGATTCTAATTCAGATATAACTAACTCGCTAGCTGAATTGATTAATCAATTCATTGGAATTTACAGTGCAAAATGTTTTTAACTCCGAAAACTATAAGTAGTAAGCACTCGCCGTAGCTTACAATTTTTTCCACTGTAATCCCGTTGAAGACCCCCTCGATATTCAAACGGCTCTTACAAAGAGGCTTAGCGAAAGGAGAGCCACTAAAGCCATTAACCCCTGCAACAGTTTCGAAAAAAATTATAAATACGCTTCGGAAACACCAATTCATTCAGATGCAAGCTGAGGGGGACTGATATTTATTTGGCCTTTTCAGAGGGCACCCCCTGTTGTTCGGTTACTGACTGTTGTTGATGTTTAGCCCACGCTCCACCACCCTTCGTTACTGATAATATATTCGGTACTGCAATTTATCCGTTGAATTAAACGTTTATTTGTCTTGTGACAATAGCTTGAGCGATAATGCAAGATTATACTTAGGAATGTTTGCGCTACAATTAGGCATTATTGACATTTATGGACTCTAATTAGGGTTTATGGACTCTATCCGCTTACGGATACTTATTAGGGATACGGACTCCTATTGATTGGGACTCAAAATGGGGACCCCCTCTTATTCGGGTCACTAAAGTATTGATGTAAAACCGTTGAACTAAGGTTAACACTCGAAAATTGTCAAAAATTTCAAGTGTTAACCTTGAGTTATTACATTTTCTGTAAAGACCTTGTAACATCGGTACATGGACGGATACAAAACGAAGCGAATAAAGGCAATATTGTAGTCTCCCAAACTTTCCAAAGAGACAAGGAAAATATGCAGCTTTAACTGGACTCCGAATATCGTTTCAGATTCCGGATGCTGTCAAATTGTTCTTTTACATAAAACATGATATTCCGGCTCAAATTTTGGTAACCCTAGCTACCATAGCTGGCTTGCCAAAACAAAATGGCGGCCTACGCCAGTGGGCGGCACCGACTTCTCGGGGTTCGAGAACGTAAACAAATTTAATAATGCATCGATTCGTATCAAATGAAATTAGAATACCCAACGGGATTTATACTTTATCACAGCATTAGATTGATTTTGGTAAGTCAAAAAACCCCACACGAACCTAAAAGTTCTCATCGGAATAAAATTTCCTACAATGAACCAGCCTAAAAACGGGTTTTCACCAAATATTTCATGTCTGGTTTGTTTTTTTTCTCGTTAGGTTTTACGGTTCAATAATTATCGTATGATGCGACCGCATTGGGTTCAGTAGCGGCTGCAGAACGTTGTCAAAACGGGAGGTTGCGCATTTTGCGAGCGAAGCAATCAAGAAGTCAAACGCTATTTTATACTACCAAACCTTAATAAGAAATTGTGGTTTCCTTTTGGAACAGAGGGTTAGGCCAAAGTGGTCACCCTTGGATTGTCCAGTAGCGGTGCTAAACGAGTAGTAGTATGCTGGGTACAAGCGCGACCGCAGTAAAAATTTAAACTTGAGTCGTACAGAGAAATTTCAGATATTAAGGAACAATCAAAAGTTAACCACACAAGTATAAAATTGCTTGACACTCCTAAAAACGACAAGGAACGATTTTGCGAAATAACGACGCCCAAGGACAAATCCTCCTGGCTGGGTATACGAAATTTGATTGGTCCTAAGTGATCATAATAAAATGTTTGGTTAATGTTACGTTTAGGACAGTTACAGTAGATTAAATATATTCGTAAGCCGAAGCCTAAACTAAGCAAAAAAATACAATCTAAGCCTACTCCTTTACAGACCCTCCAGAAACCAGAACGGCACTGAAAGTAACATGGGCGTGATGTGAAAATGAGTTGCCACTTGCACCATCTATTTACGCTACACACAAAAAAGACTTTCTGAATTTTTTCACAAAAGTATTTTCTGTGGCAAATCTGAAAAGTTTTACTGACATTTAAGACAATTTTTCTAAAAATAACTAGAAAACGTTTATTTTCAGACTGTATTTCAAAACTTTTTTGAAAACTTTTCTGTTATAACAGAAATAATTTTCATGTGCACCTTGCAAATCATATTGAAGCAAGTATCATAATCAGAAGAATATACGAGTGGATAAATATAAGGTATTTCAACCTCCTGAAGTTTGTGAACAAACGAAAAAACACTTTTTTAAGCTATACAATTATGTTTCGGATCGCATTGGGGCATAAATTTTGTTCGTTCGCTACGGTCGTTTGCAGAAACGTTTTAGTATGAGACTATATTATGCCGTCCTCAAACAAAACCTTGTCTACACCGGTTACAGCGATTCACGCCCATGTATAGAACAGGGCCGGAACGTTTTTCAGCGGGGCTGTAATAGAGTCAACTTAAGCTTTAGACTATTACTTTTTTCGCTTAGGCTTAGGCTTAGGTTAGGCTTTTAGGAATTGGCTCATCCTTGCGCTCACGTTTAGGCTTATTCTTAGGCTTCTGGCTTAGGAATATGCTTATCCTACTGTTCCGGCCCTGTACTATACATTGGCTGTGATTCATGTTCAAGTTCAGTTAATTTTAATGTTGAAATGGATAACGCTTTAAACAAGAGTATGCAACTGGAGACATTCTGTACAAAGTGAATCAAACGCGATATATCACCTCATTTAGTCGCACGACAACTGATCGACCAACAAGTTGTAATCTGAAATCTCGTCGACTCGACCATTGATCACTATTATTTAATGGCTAATGTTTAGGCTAAGGACAAAGTTCCGCGACGAATCGTCGTATTACGCGAAACCTTCTTAAACGACGTGTCAAGCCCTGTATATGTAGTTACCAAATTCAAAAAATTCGCGCAATTCAAATATCTAAAAAATGTTTATACCATGAACTAGAGTTTCAACGGAATTCCAGATTTCGGATGAAATTCAGCCAAAAATTTGCGTTCCGATTCGTATTCCGACGGTGTGTGTTTTAGGTCAATGTAAAGAACAGGGACGGAGCAGTATTATGAGCATATTCCTAAGCCTAAACCTAAGCCAAGCAAAAAATTAATCTAAAGCTTATATACTTACTCTATTGTAGTCTCACAGAAAAACGTTCCTCCTTGATGTTTATATGGGCCGCTTACTCTATTGCAGTTTCTGAGCAAAACGTTCGGCCCCTGATCTTTACACGGGCAGTGATTTCGATGCCGGAATTCCGGTATTTTCGGTAACGTATGTTTTCCATCAAAATTATTTCATGCTTAAAATTATACGTTTCACCTTGATTTAAGGCAATGAAACAGACGGAAAATCAATTGCAAATTTACCTAAGAATTTAACACATTGTCACTGAAAGCATTACACTGAAAAAATACTGTGTTAAAAATCTGAAATAAAACCCAGTCTGTAAAACCACTAAAAATAAACAAAATCATAAAAAATTTAAAACTAAAAGTTTCGTTTCCTGTTCCGACATAAAAATTCAATTCCGACTCCGTTTCCGGTTCTAACAAAATTACGTTGCGGTTTAGAAGCCTGCAATGCAAATTTTAGCACCATATCGGCCGGACCCGGAAGTTCAATTAGCAACAACTGTACGTCACGGCAATTAAAGAATTGTTTTCGCGTTTGTTTATGTTTCCGTAATTTACTAATGTCCCAGGTCGTCTTAGAATTTAGTGTGTCTAGTTCTTAGAAATGTCATGGGCGGATCCACAGACAATTTACGGGGGATTCCGCAGGTTGGCATTTGACGGAACCAAAGCGAGATGGCTTTGCCATATACCCTTGGCGCTGGCAGTGTTCGACTGAAACAATATTGCGATTTTAATATATTTGGCTATTTTTTTTAATATGAAGAGCAGGTCACCGGTAACCAATGTACCCCTCCTTGAGTTTGAACCTAAAATGCAACCGGTTTGTCATGGTCTCAACTCGAACCCGGTAATTGCTACGATAAATTGTAGTTTTATTTCACTACTGAGAATATACCTGTACTCGTAGCATAATGGACAGTAGGGAGTTGGTTCTAATTTTTGTGCCATCGAAGTAAACAAGGTGATAAACAACGACACAGTTTGTTCGAATATTATTTTAAGGGGCGTACCGGTAGATTAAGCGTATTCCGAAGCCTAAGCCTATGTCTAAGCGTTGCAAAAACGTATTCCTAAGCCTAAAACTAATAGCGTTGCAAAAATGTATTCCTAAGTTTAAGCCTAAGCCTATGCCTAAGCAAAAAAATGTAATCTAGAACCTAAACGTTTTTATATACCCGCCAGAAACCTGGACGCCCCTTAAAGTAAGCGAATATCACCGGGTGGGAAACGTCGGATCAGGCGGATTTATCTTGGGAAAACTTCGGCCTGTTACACCGGTGCATTGTTTGTAGCCTGTGTGTAAAGTGCGACAAAGTGTTCACGGAGGAACGTCGCGTAAAAAACGCAACACGTGGTGAGAGTAAATTCCTTTCTACACAGAATGTACCCAGTTGCATACTCTTGTCTCCAAGATTGATCATCCACCAGGAAGCATTGATTTAAAGTGCGATGCATACAGCTTTGTGTTTGAAGATACTCTCACTTGTGCGGGCTAACTTACAGTGACCCGTAGGTAAAACATTACTCCACATCTTGGCAATAACGTTTTGGTCCGAGTATTTCAGTTTGATATACTGTCTGTACCTCGTGGTTTGAACGACGAAAACTTGAAACCAACACACCGTTAAAATGGCTTAACAAACCTAATAAATAATTCACTAAATAATGTAATTGTTCTGTGACTGTATATGAAGGTAACTAAACGTTTTGCTATATCGAGCACTTGCGGTTAATATTCCATCAAAGGTGTATTTTCATCATACCAAAAATGTAATACGCTCTAGGAGCTATAATCTACGCCAATATTCTCAAATGTATATACTGTATTGACCCGAATAAGAGGGGGTAACAAGAGGGGGGTCCCCATTTTGAATCCGAATCAATAGGAGTTCATATCCCTAATAAGAGTCTGTAAGCGAATAGGGTCCTAAAACCCTAACTAGAGTCCATAAATGTCAATTAACCCTAACTGTAGCGTATAAATGACTCCAGGACCAAATAATTTGAGTTCGTAACTTTAAAGCGTACCTAAATTTTGAAAGTACATTCCCAAGTGTAACCTTGTCACAAGACAAATAAACGTTGAATTGAACGGATAATTGCAGTACCGGATATAGCAGTAACGAAAGGCGGCGGAGCGTGGGTTAAAAATAAATAACAGTACGTAACCGAATAACAAGAGGGGGTACCCTCTGGAGAGGCCAAATAAATATCAGCCCCCCGTCTTATTAGGATCACAACAGTAGCACCAAACACCAGTTTCAGATAGGCCTTGTAAATTTCCAAACCAGCAAATGAAGCGGTTAAATTTGGCACATTTTGTATTAACTTGATTGTTTGTACTTGCAAGCTGAGTTCAACTTTTGTTGCCGCTTCATTTGTTTGAAAACCTGTTTACTGACTGGTGATAGGTGCTGCACACATTTTAGAATACGGGACCTATGCATAAACATGAATCAACTTGTATTCTCAACACAACTGTGTATAGCTCTTAGAGATGTAAGTTATACCCGTGCAAAATATGTGGGAAGCGCTTACTACGACCACTGAGCTAATAGGACTTTGACGCTCGAGCCTGTGGGAGGTGTTTACAATGACCACTGAGGGACGTACCTATTTTGAGTTGCAGTCAAGCCCGCAAAATGCAAGCGAGGGGTTTCGAGAAGTTTTAGAGCATTGAAAATGCATATACATACGGTTAGGTTTCACTAGAACGTTAGAAAGTGCGACTAATGTATAGAACCGGACCGGAACAGTAGTATAAACATATTGCTGAGCCGAAGCCTAAGTCAAAGTCTAAGCCTAAGCCTAAGCCTAAGCCTAAGCCTAAGCCTAAGCCTAAGCCTAAGCCTAAGCTTAAGCATAAGCTTAAGCATAAGCATAAGAATGAGTCTATATCTAAACCTAAGCCTAAGCCTAAGCCTAAGCCTAAGCCTAAGCCTAAGCATAAGCCTAAGCCTAAGCATAAGCATAAGAATGAGTCTATATCTAAACCTAAGCCTAAGCCTAAGCCTAAGCCTAAGCCTAAGCCTAAGCCTAAGCCTAAGCCTAAGCCTAAGCCTAAGCCTAAGCCTAAGCATAAGCCTAAGCATAAGCATAAGAATGAGTCTATATCTAAACCTAAGCCTAAGCCTAAGCCTAAGCCTAAGCCTAAGCCTAAGCCTAAGCATAAGCATAAGCCTAAGCCTAAGCCTAAGCATAAGCATAATAATGAGTCTATATCTAAACCTAAGCCTAACCATAAAATAGCCTAAAGCTTAAGATTACTCTGTCACAGGCCCACCGGAAAACGTTCCGGTCCTCTTGACTGGCAAAATGGATATAAATTTGAAACTGTGAACAGCCGTAGCAAAGCTTTAGTTTAAACTTTTTAAATACGTGGATAACATTTTTAAATTGTAATTCAATAAAAAATAAAACAACAATGGACAGCGATCCGTACGATAATCCATGACAAATATATATTTGGCTGATGTCGGATTTAAACGAGAGCATTGTTTTATCTGCAGAACAGTAATGGAGTAAGCTTCAGATTTTGACTAATCCCATAACGTTTGTCTAGACTTAGGCTTACGCTGACGATGCTTATAGCCTTAAGTTTAGAAACAAGCTTACAGTATTTGGATAATACGCCTCCAAACGGTTGGCCTAAATGTATGCTTGTCAAAGAGGTATAGCCAGACGGGAGCGAACGGGGCCGTTGCTCAATTTGAATGGCCGAAAAAATTAATTGGTAAAACGTATACATTTGGTTTCACCGCTGCCAAATGAAAATCCTGGTTTTTGCCCACAGCCATAGTTGACAAACCATGAACATTACTTAGAATTACGACTATACGATAGGCTCAGGCTCGTAGCCAGCCTACCTTGCAAGGACGGCTAATCTATTTTCAGGGAGGGGCATCATATAAAAGCTTTCGATGATAAGCAAAAATGAAAACTTTCTAGGTGGACCAAAATGTTTCCAAATGAGCTGAGCACCCCTGGCACCTCGTTGGCTGCGGTACGGCTCCGTATATGGCCAATGTGACTTTAAGAGGCGTATTAGTAGATTAAGCGTACTCCTAAGCCTAAGCCTAAGCGTTGTAAAATGTGTTCCAATCCCTAAGCCTAGACCTAAGCCTAAGCCTAAGCAAAACGTAATCTAGAATCTAAACGGACCCTTTTACGGACCCACCAGAAACTTGGACGCCCCTTAAAGCAACACGGGCCGATGTAAGCGATGACAGCTATAAAACTATGTTACCTGGCATATTTTATGTATCCAAATGAAGATAATTAAATACACCTGTGACGGCGGTAAAGTTTTCACACCACGGCCGCGATAAATAATTCTGTTATTGTCGAAGAATACAGGTACTAAGACGTCTATAGCTATGCTATCAGGTATAATCAACAATGGATTATGATTACAAGAGTACGCAACTGGGTAAATTCCGTGTTAAAAATAGTGGCCAATGTAAAGAACGCGGGCAGAACAGTATTATAAGCTTATTCCTAAGCCTAAGCCCAAGCTTAAGAATGAGTTTATTCCTAAGCCTAAGCCGAAGCCTAATCCAAGTAAAAAATAGTCTAAAGCTTAAGCTTATTCTATTCTAGTCGCACAGAAAAACGTTCCGCCCCTGAGTTTTGCATGGTCCAAAAAATGTAGCCAGCGCGCGTTGCGTTTTAAGCCTTCCAAAACCTACTTATGAGCAAGGACCGTAGCCAGCTGAACATGCCAGGGTGATGAACAAACAGATTTAGGAGATGCATGCAGTTGAAATAATACGCCTACAAGTGAGGCTAAAACTTTTCCAAGCAAAAGTTTTTCTGGAGGAAGCTGAACTTTCTTGGCCACCCTCTGACTACTGGTCTGACGGCCCAAGTATACAAATCTCTTCAAATGGCAAGCATAGTACTTAAAATCAGCACGTGAAAGTTATTAGCATTGCGGCCTATGTTACTTTAAGGGGCGTCCAGGTTTCTGGTGAGTCCATAAAAGAATGGGTTTAGATTCTAGATTACATTTTTTTGCTTAGGCTTAGGCTTGGGCTTAGGCTTAGGCTTAGGAACTCATTTTTGCAACGCTTAGGCTTAGGCTTAGGAATACGCTTAATCTACTGTTACGCCCCTTAAAGTAACATTGGCCACCATTGCTGACAATTCATGGTGTCATTAAGTTTTATAGATCTTCACAAATCAAAAATTGAGCTGGAAGGTTGCACGCCTTTGCCCAGAGGGTCCAGGGGCTCCGGTACCTTTAAAAAGTTGGTTTTACCGGCGTTTGCCGAAAAGTAGTTGGATTTTCAAAAGTTCTACATATTGAGCTTCTCATGGCTTCCCTTGATTATTCCAAGCCCAAATTCGAATTTTTGAGAAATTCAATTTTTACGGTTCCATGGTCAAAATTTTTGTCAAAAAGTTAAACAAATTATATATACAATTTGACGCAGCTTGCAGAGCTGACGAGTTGAATTGTGTTAATATATTTTTCGCAATCAGTCTTCTGACTAGTCAGTTATGGTCAAATAACTGCTTTGGCGCGCTGTCAACGATTTGGGACTGCGCCAAATCAGTTATTTCACCGTAACTCGTTAGCCAGTCGTTAATTACAAAAATTTTACATTATTCAACTCAGCTCTGCAAGCTGCGTCGAATGCTATATAATTTTGTAGTTTTTTTGACAAAAAAATTTTTGGCTTCTAAAGGATGACTTTGGGAACTTAAAAAATCGAACGTTTCAAGAATTCAAATTACGGCGTAGAATGATCAGAAGAGGTTATGACAATCTTAAATATGCAAAAATTTTCAAAATCCGACCATCTTGGCCAAATACCAGCAGGGGGGATAACCGAAAAGGCCTCAAATTTTTTTACTGCCACCGTAGAAACATTTTAGTTTTGCTTAAGCGATGTGATATAGTTTTTTTCCTAAAAGAACTGAAAAACCTTTGAATACCAGAAACAAGTCCATCATAATCGTTTACTTTATGTTCGAAGTATGATACACATACGATACACAATACATTCCTACAACGTATAAATCTGCTGTCTGTATATAGCTGATAGTTGAGATTTCTTATGATTTCTTTATGATTTAGGTTTAAGCTTAGGCTTAGATTTTAATGGGCTTGCAAAATACGCTCGAAACAGCCCTGAGCAATAATACATTTGTCTAATATGCATTCTGTTCGGCAAAAGCGCTACGTTAAAACAGAATCATAGCTTGCGTGGTCCATGTATATAATAGGGCCGGAACAGTAGTATAAGCATATTCGTAAACCTAAGCCTAAGCCTAAGGCTAAGCCTAAACGTATGGATGAGCCTATTCCTAAGCGTAAGCCTAAGCCTAAGCAAAACAATTAGTCTAAAGTTTAAACTGACTCTATTATAGACCCTCCGGAAAACGATCCGGCCCTGTTCTATACATGGGCAGTTTGCGTTGACCATAATTTTGTTAAAATCATATATATTTAGCAAATTTGTATCAGTTAAATGAAGAACAAACTTGGGATACAAAATTAAAACTCAATCGAAAAATGTTCCGATTTAGAGGAGCGAAACGTTTTCCAGGAAGATATACAAGGGTTTGTCATGACTTGCAAGCAAGATTGAAAGTTTTCTAAGGGCCGGAGCCAAAATTTTGACAAGTGGTTGAGTCCATTGAGCACAGCTGGTGGCTATGGGCTCAATATTCAAATTTGGTTTAAGTTGAAGTTGCAAAATGTTGTCATATCAACAACAAAAGTACCAGGACTATGAGCGATAAGTAAAAAAATAGTCTAAAGCTTATGCCACTTTATTGGAGTCGCTGCTCGAAAAATGGTAATTAACTCAATGTAAGATGGGCCGCTACATCTGTAGCCTGTCCTGATCCATTCTATTGGTGTGACATTATTTTGAAAACACTTTCACTCCTGCTTGTTGTAATTTGTCAGACAACTGATCTTTCTGATGTAATCGTTCTATTTCATCAATTCCACCCACGTATTTACCGTCGATAAACAGCTGCGGTGCCTGGAAAACATACACCAAGAGTGGCATTAATAGAGCTTACCGGAACCAAAGGTCAAGCTTACAACTCAAAACGACCACCTCTGGTTTCGGTAGACATTTGGCAAAAATTTAATACAGATTCCATTGTTCAAAGGTTAATACTATGCTATACGCTGTAAATTATTCCGATGAGTTGATTTTAACTCAGAATGAGTTGTGAATCTACTCAGTCTGAGTTAGGGCTACCAGAACTCTAATTTATGAGTTGATTCAACATATTCCGAGTCATTTAAATCAAATCAATTGAGAGTGAAAATCAGCTCAACTCAGAGTGAATCAATCCTTGCTGTTATTAACTCATAATTCACTGAACTCGCTAGCTGCGTTGATTAGTACTCAACTCATACGAATTTACAGTGTATCTCAGAGCTTAATTCACAGTTGTGACTAATGAAGTCTAATGTATAAGTTGGTCCATAAATCTCTTCGATCTATTGGTCAATGTAGAGAACACAGCCGTAACAGTAGTACGCCTAAGTCTAGGCAAATAAATTAGTCCAAACCTAATAAGCTTACCCTATTTGCAGTCCCGCAGAAAAACGTTTCATCCCTGATCTTTACATGGGCCGACCCACCCGTACCTTACTTGGGTTAATCAATGGCACCCAATTCACCCTACAAGCGAAATTTTTTGGTGTTACTTATAACAGACACTTCAGTAATAAAAATGCGTGAGCAGCATAAATGTAAGAATTTGTAAGGTAGGGGGAGGGTACAACTTTTTCGCTATTTATGCTGGGGTGGGGTTACAGCCATCTCTTCCGCTGGATCCGCTCCTGCATATATATCAACATCCGTCGTTGTGAAGAGAGTCTTGGTTTCGAGTGCTAAGTGCTGATTTTCGAGCAGTAAACGCTTGCCATGTGAGTGCTCGGATGTTCGAGTTATAGCTTGAAGTTAATAGCTATGAAATAGAAAATATTCATGTGACAAAGGGTGTTAACAATATTAAAAATTTACCTCTCGATGACCGCTGAGTTCACTCAGACAGTCCAGCGCGTCACTGTTATCGTCGAGGTTGACCACGGCAAAATCTTCATCTTCGATGTAATACGTTTCCATAATTTTGACTGCATTAGCGCAAACTGGCGAATTCGGCCGGACGAACAAAACGACAGCTTTCTGGTTAATTTTATCTTGGTAAAATTGGCCAATTTTGGACATCATTTTTTTGCCTTGGTTCTAAAAAATTTATATAAGTTACTTGCCGGCGTTTGAAACGATTCGTGTCTTGAACAGATCTCAAAATATTGAGTGTGATCTGATATATAGTAGTCGAAATAGGAGTCGTTTCAACCGCGGGTACAAAGTGCTTTTCGCATTTTATTTCAGACCTTCTCCGCTTACAAAAAAGCGTTCTGAAACATACTGAGTGAAACGCGAAAAACGATTTAGCGTTTAATTTTTGACCCGATTCCTAGCCTACTCTTGAGTTTAAGTGTCGGTCGAAAAGCGTACGCTTAATCCTATAACCTAAGCCATGTGAATCTAAACGCCTAAGCCTAGCAGAAGGTTTAAAGCTTACGATGTTGTAGCATATTAATTTTGAATATATAGGGTTTTACCTTTATTTTTAGCGGATGCAGAAGAAACTCTACTTCCGGATACGGTAGAAAACCGACTTCCGGTTAATGCTTCGGCACAGTAATTTCTCACTTCGTGTTCAATACTGCTAAATTCGTGGTTTTTCAGATTTTTAAAATGTACTTATGTTTTTAGTTTAAGCTACAATAAATCCTAGTGTTTTCCAAAAATTACAAGTTTTATTGCAACATCTCAGTTGCAAATAAGGTCCATATTGTCAAATGCATATAATAGCATTTATTACTAGTTAGCGATAGGTTGGCTCATGTAAAGATCAGGGACGGAACGACTTTTTGCGTCACTGTAATCGAGTAAGGCATAAAGTTTAGACTATTGTTTTGCTTTACACTTAGGTGTCAGTTCATTCTTACGGTTAAGCCTAAATTTTTGCTCAAGAATATGCTTATACTACTGTCACGGTCTTGTTTTTGCATTGGTCAATAGGCTTTCAAACTGAGAACTTATTAACAATTACGGATCTAAAAGTGGGTACCAGAAGTAGGACAGATCAAATGCAAAAATATGCTGAATTTCGAGTTACACCATTCAATTGTTAGAATGCTATCTACCACCAACTGGTGATGACTGGTACACATCAGGATGCAGCCATGCCGGAGGATGCGGCAACTTCGGTTGTTAAATTTTGCATAATTTTACAAAATTTATCTGTTTGGCTCGTTTCGTTTTAACATTTGGCACAATTGTGACGAAAAAAATTGCATAGATTTCGTAAAAAAACAGGCGTAAAACCAAACGATTTTGCAACACATTACAGATATGTATTTATTACAATTAATAAATTAAACATCATTTTAACTACCAAATTTCGCCACAACTTCTGCTTCACCTTCAACTCCAGCTCCGACAAGTTTTCTTGACCTCCGGCTGCGGTGTTTTTCACCTCCGGTTGCACCCTGTGACACATGTTTGAGAATACTCTCATGAGTACAAATATGTGTTCAAAACATGACATTAATATAAAATACTTACTTGAAATTTGCCCACATGACTTTTTGCGCTACCCATTTTGCTTTGAATATCACTTGTTGCACTATTCATCATTTCACGGCCGTAACTTTTTGCGCCTCGTGTAACATCGTCTTGTATGTCGTCTGCCACATCGCCGGCGATATTTTTCGCTTTGGTTCCAGCACTTCCCATATTTCAATGATTGTTGTCAAATTTTAAAATATATATCGGGTTGTGCAATTTCAAGCTATTTAAATTGTTTCAAGTTTGTTTTATATTAAATGGCATAGAATATTAATTAACTATATCGATGGTCAGAGTGTATAGAATGTCGTTGTAGTCGAAATATCAGCCAATTGGCGAGGCCGAAAATTTTGCTAAAATTTATAAAATTAACAAAAATATTTAGTGAAAACTCTAAACTTGGCATGATATATACTGCGTTAAAGCGCCTGTACCACTTTATGGCTGCGTGAGCAACGCTTCAAAAGTTATGGCCCTGAAAATTATCATGGACACAAGCGCAGACTGGGAGAGAAGAGGAAGTACCTATCGTTCACACAGTAAGGTATAAGTTTGCCAGGTTTATTCGTTGTAAAAATTCGGTTGGGGTTTGTACATGTTTTATATAGTGAAATGTTGGAAGTGTAAAGGGTTATAGGTTTTGAAGCGAGGCCCTGCATCCTTAAAAGTGGTTCCGCTGAACTCTGCGAGTCGAAATCTATAAAAATGAGCTGTTTTCATTAAATTCCTATGTGGTGGTTTATGTTCTGTACGTTGCACAAAAATTGTGAGTCAAATTGACTCTCTCCGAAATAGGATCTGCGGGACTACACAAACTGAGTCAAATTCGATGCTGCCAGAGTCAAACATGCGACTCAATGAGTCGAATTTGACTCTGGAGGAGTCGGATTTGACACATTGTGTGTAGTCTCGTAAAGAATATTTCGGAGAGTCCATTTGACTCACGAGTTTTGCAGTGTACCCCCGCCTATTTAGTCTACAGTTACTAAAAGATACATTGGCAAACCTAAAGCCTGAACCTTAGCCTCAGTGAACGAATCAGCCTATAACTACGCCTAAAGCCTTAGCCTAAACCAAAACATAGCTTACGGCTAGTACTTGTTATTGGAGTCCGGCAAAAAACGTTAGGGCCCTCAAAGTAACATGAAACATAAGGTTTAGATGGTCACCGGCTTGTTCTACCTTTGCCTACATTCAGAAACTGGATGATTTCAATGCACTCATAGCCTTTTAAAGCATTAAATTCAAAGTGAGTCATTCCCTGCCAAAATTTGAATTTTCCCGCTTAAATCTTAATTTTTATATTCAAAACATTAATTTTCAGACAAAATTTCAATTAATACTTTGACAGCTTCAATTTACCGCTAAATCAAGTTCGAGAATTTTGATTTTGTCAGCTATACAGTTGTTCGAAACTCCCTAAATGACCATTAGTTTGCGTTCCATGTACGCAAAGTAAGGCCCATGTTACATTTAGGGGCGACCAGGTTTCTGACGGGTCTATAAAAGAGTTGGTTTAGATTCTAGATTACATTTTTATGCTTAGGCTTAGGTTTAGGCTTAGGAACACATTTTTGCAACGCTTAGGCTTAGGCACAAGCGTTTGGCTTAAGCTTAGGCTTAGGCTCAGGAACGCATTTTTGCAACGCTTAGGCTTAGGCACAAGCGTTTGGCTTAGGCTTAGGCATAGGCTTAGACGTTTAGTCTACTGTTACGGCTTTAAAAGTAACATTGGCCCAAAGTAAAATGGATTTTGTAAACACTACAGGCTGTCTACTCAAAACTATAGGGACGTTGAATTTGCGGAGGGGCGCACCCGTTTTATACCGTGTGAGGGAAATAACCAGATGTATCTAAGAAGCTCAACTTGTTACAAAAATTGTATGGCATAACGAAAAAATGCTTTGTTCAAACTTAACTACTGTAGCGATCCGAATAAGAGGGGGAATAAGAAGGAGGTCCTCATTTTAAGTCCCAATCAATAGGAGCCCGTATCCCTAACTAAGAGTCCGTAAGTGGCTAGAGCTCCTAAAGCCTAATTAGAGTTCATGAATGTCAATTAATCTAAATTGTAGCGCATAAATGACTCTTGGACCAAACAAAGTTGAGTCGAAACTTTAAAGCGTACTCAAGTATTGAAAGTAATTCCTCAAGTATAACCTTGCATTATCGGTCACGCTTCTGATACAAGACAAATAAACGTTTAATTCAACGGATAGTTACAATACCAGATATATATCAGCAGCGAACGGTGACGGAGGACGGGTTGAAAATAAATCACAGTCCGTAACCGAATAACAAGCGGGGTACCCTCTGGAGTGGCAAATAAATATAAGTCCCTCCCTCTTATTCGGGTCACTACAGTACTTAATCTATTTGCTTTATAGTTGATGCAAATTACGGGGATGGCATGTACTGCTCGCAGTATATAAACCTGCGAATGTCCGAGGCTGACGCTTCTCACTCCACTTGCATCTACACTCGCGCAGTTCAGTTGAAGTGAAGTTCAATTCAAACTAAACTTTATTAACAAGTGAAAGACTCGTTTTTCCAACGATGCCGTTAAAAATTCGTCTGACGAACTGTGAGCTCAAACTGTTTTTCTAAAGACCATTCATGCATTAGAGCCTTAGATTTTGGTGCTTTTTTAAAAAAATACATGCCTATCATATGGTTGCTAACATCAAAACTGTATATTTCTTGGTTTGAGACAAATTTGCAGGTTTTGCTTAAGCACTTTTACTGTTTAGTAAAAGCCCGAACCTATTTAACTTTTATACATTAACGGCTTCGGTGTGGAGTGTTGCTATGTAACAGAGTTAAAACAGTAAACAATAACATGTTAGAGTATATAAAAATCAACAAAACATTATTTCAACTTTTTAATTTTTACCATCAGGCGATTTATAATAACAGATTAGCGTAGCCAACGGGGAACATGGAAGTCGTACCGCACAACCCCGCAACGATTGTAACAAATATTTTTCTGCCAATAATTAAAAGCTGTCTTATATATTAACCCTTTCTCACATGAATATTTTCTATTTCCCCCTGAGACCTACTTTTATGCTAGGATTCGAACTCCAGTGACTGGAGTGGGAGGCGTATACCATCACCACTCAGCTATAGGAGCTTGACGCTCGAGCCCGATGGGGCTCTCACGTCTTGTGGTGATTTAGTACTATGTATACGTGTTGCAATTGTTAAACACGGTGCGATATGTACTATTTAACGTATATACACTGCGCTGAGTTGCCTACAGGCAACTCAATGTGAGAAGGGGTTAATTTGTTGCTCCGCACACAAAAATATTTGTCTTGAAATTTCAAGACTCTACTTTCTTAAATTTTTCAAGACGTAAATGTCTGGTATTTCAGACATTAATATTATTAAACAGCTCTGAAATTTGTGTCTGAAATGGTTAAAACATGAATATCTTATATTCAAGAAATTACTATTTGCAATTTATAAATTTCTTTCTTTCAAGAAATAGTTGTCTTTTATTTAAGGATTAATTTTCTGCTTTTAATGTATGTAAACAAGTTGCTCCGTTTATATTCTTAAACGTGTATATAAATAACCAAATTTCAATGATATTTTGGGTTGAGCTCTGGCTTCCTCAACCGAAGTTTACTGCTTAGCCCCAAGTTTAAGATTCAGTTTCCATGGCAAATCTGTGTGTTGTATTTCAGACATATTTGTCTTTTATACTTTAGAAATAAATATCTTAATCGTCCTTGAAACATAGTCTTAAATTTCAGCTTAAAATGTTCAGACATTAATATGACTGAAAAATTTCAGACATAAAAAGTATGTTTTCAAAACATATATGTCTGCAGTCCGAATTACGACATATAGTTGACTTAAATTTCAGACAATATTTTCTGAATATAAGACAATAGCGGGGCTAGTTTTACTATTCTGCAAGGGACTTGGCCATTCTAACGGGGTTAGTCTGGTCGGAACATTAGTGTAATTCTAACGGGGTTAGAATACACGGCTTTTGGGAAAACTTGGAAAAGGCTGGAGACTCTGGAGTTGCGTGAACTTGTGGCTAGACTAAACAGAATCTAGGCAGTAAGTGAACCGTATAGTGGAAAAGGTTCAGTGGAAGAAGGGCTACGCCAATTAGGATATATACCGCGTGTCGTAATTGTGTGTATTGTATTATGGGTGTTATAACGGTTATTAGCTGGGGCATTAAACATCTACCAGGCCGCGTTACTGAATCCGAGCGATATATAGCTTGCATCGGGAAAGAACAACACGGATTTCTGGTTTAGAGTTGTATCAAGCTAAAAGTGTCTGGGTGTGAGTAAGGACCGACGTCGTTTTAACACACTCTATTACGATACCAGTATAAAGTAGGGCAGTTCCTAACGAGTAACGAGGACGTAAAGACATATTGCACTGTGTTCATATAGCATCGCAAACATACATAATAACAACACAAACATATATACACTTATTTATTTTGCAATATAAATTTTTTAACGTTTGTCCCGACTCCCTTCGGACAGTGTCGGGACAATTAATAGTGTCTACGTACCGCATAAAATTGTACCTACGCGCTAGTTGCAGCATCGATTTGTACACAGATCCCTGCCGGATGGTTGGACAAACTATTACATTAGCGCGCGCATTATAAGGTGGATGACCCACAAAGTGAAATTTCAAGAATGGCAAATCACCTTTGCTGTGGTGGGCTAGAATTGTATAAGTTTAACTTACACTAACATATTTTTAAGTTTTAACACAAGTTTGAACTTTTTTTGGTTTAAGTAACTAGTGCTGCACAGAAACTAAGTGTATCTAAGAATTCTATAAATTTAGCTTAAACCAAAAATATGTAACATTTTAAACGAGTTTAAGCGTGAATGTGTCTGTTAGTTTAGTGTTAATCTACACAGTTAAATTTTGCTGGTGCTGCGTTAGCTTAAGCTTAAATCAAGTTAGTTTCATCTGTTAATACAGAGTAGAAAACACGCTACAAAGCATAAAGAAATTATCAAATACGAAATTTTAAACAAACGAAAAACTAGAATCTCAAATAAAAAATTCGCAGAAATAAATTTCAAAAAAATTTCGTCTCTAAAAATCCAAAATTAACCACGAAAATTAAACTGATTTTGATTCAAAGCAAAATTTGGATTCAGAGGAAATTCAACTTTTGGTTGGGAAATTTAAATTTCGTGCAGCTCCATCCTCCTGATTTGTGAATTTTACTACTTTTCTTAACTAAATCGTAGGAAACTTCAGGTTTCCAAAATTTGGAAAATTAATAAAAGACTCATCGTTGGTGGATCCACAGTGAATGGCATCCAGCCGTAGCTATTACCTCAAATTTATCAAAATTACGCTCGCTTTGTCGGCCAGTGTAAAGAACAGGGGCGGAACAGTATTATGCGTTCATTCCTAAGCCTAAGCTTAAGCCTAAAGCCAAAGCGTAAAATTGAGCATATTCCTAAGCTTAAGCCTCTGCCTAATCCTAAGCCAAGCAAAAAAGTTGTCTAAAGCATAAGCTTACACTTTTCTAGTCCACAGAAAAACGTTCCGCCGCTGATCTTTACACGGACCGCTTTGTCTATCGCGACCACTTATCTCTCTATCATAAATCGTTCATCATTTCCATTCAAAAATTTCTGGATCAACCACTGGGATGCATTCGAGTCTTTATATCAATGTTTTTCGCATTTGTTTGTGCATAAAATACTTTTTTATTGCATGTAAAATTGTATCGAAAAATTTTCTGACTGTTCATGCATCTTTTATTAAAACCCGACAGAAATTCAAATAATAAAGTCAGGTTTCTTAGCTGATTTTTTCCATTTGAAACGAACAATTTCTCTTGATATGTGTGGCTTCTTTTAATGAAATCTGTGAGAGATTAAAATACAGTTGACTTTTAAATTGTGTATAAAATTTAGCTTAAATATTGTTTGCCATTCTTATATTTTTTCAATCACAACTGTAGTTTTATACGTATCACTTGAGTCAAATATATACAACGCTAGCCAGCCATTAACTCATATTTCGCTCATGAACATTTTCTATTTCATCTGAAATGTAATTTCAAGCAACGGTTCGTACACTGGACGTTTGATCAAAATATGCTCGATAGTGGAAAGAAATAGCGAAATTGTCAGAAGTATGTGTGCAACTTGAAATCACTGAAATTAAACATTGAGAAATATACTAAATTTCTAAAATTTGCCTTTTTCTAGCAACCATTTTGACACACACATATATATAATTTATATATATATCTATATATATATCTATATATATATTTATATATAAGGTAAAATCGGTAATTTTTCAAACATCACATAAAATGTACAATTATAAGGTTATTTTCAATTTATTTCTAATCAGTCAGCGCTTCTTTCTAACTTCTTATAAAGCAATTTTCAATATTTTTGAATATGTCTTGAAATCACTACATTTCCATAAAAATTTTCACCAAAGCGAAAATAGGTATATATTTAGTTAATGTGAGAGGCCTCAGGGTATATCATTATGCTTATGCTTGTCTTGCAGCGCCGTCTGTCTCGCGGACGATACCACACGGTGACTGACGGTGCTGCACGGTAACGGACGGCACCGGACGCTATCAAAAGCATAGCGTTACCTTAATTTGTTTCTCGAAAAACATTTAGCATGACGTACCGCAGAGATTTGGAAGCGGCGCCCCTGTGGCTGTACCAGACAGACTCGCCATACGAGATATTTTTATACTAGACACCCCATGGGAGCCGTTGAAAAAATTAGGTTCCACTGGAAACACGAAAATAAATAATAACTAAAATTAACCATATTTCAGAGATTTATATGTAGATATCGATTGCCGTATCTATATATTAACGCTGGAACGCCCCACATACGTATTTTGGGCAACTTTCCAGCGTTATTGGAACTATATAACGGTCTTGGAACACAACAAATTTTGATACTATACACACACAGATAATAAGTGGAACTCTATGTCTAAGATTAACTTCTTTAGGTTGCAGAATATAATTCATGTTAGGCTAAAACCGTAGTTAGCAGACATTCTGGCATTTTCAAGTAGCAATTAAAACAGGAAGGCATTTAGTGCTAAGAATTGTTTTTTGGTAAAACGGATAGGACAGTTGCTTTATACACGATTTTGTGTATTGACAATTCCGGTGTGGAACAGGTCTGTGAAAGGTAGCCAAACCCGTTACATTATAAAAGTTGTACGTGTGTGCAACTACGCATTATCAGTCAGTACGGATTTGAATTCTATTTAGCAAGCGGCGGACGACAAAAATTCGCTAAACAGTTAAAAAATTTTAAGCTGCCGAAAAAACACATTTTTTGTCAGCTTTAAGTTAATAGTTTAATAACTGAAAATGCAACTTCCAAGGGTTTTCTATTTTTGCCTCGTGCGGAGTGGCCTGTCCCAGGGAGGCGTAGGTACAATTCCACGCTCGCCTCATGGGTCTCCATGCCCAACTCCACCGTCTCAATGATGTACCGCATATCAGTTTCGTAAAAAAATTTATACCGAAAATATGAAATAATTTAAGTATGCTCTACTGTGAAATATATTTTTTACTGTAAACAGAAACGTCCCGTGTGTTTTGTGGTATTAAGCACTTTCGTTTTACGTCCTGTGGTGCGCTACCGAGAATATGAATATGAGTCAAACTAGGGTCCCATCAGAGCAAATTATAGTACCAATTAGACTTGTTCCTAATTGCAGACACATTTTGTACAACCGTTTCGAGAAACTGTGTAAATCATAACGATAAACTGTAGTTTTAATAAGCTCAACAAACATATTTTATATATATTCTCGCAATGACAATAAATTTATATAATTGTTTTCGATTTTTTTTTCACTTAAACACAGACACTTAGGCTCAAATTCAAGCATAGGGTAAACTCAGGTTTAGGCTTAGGAACAGGCTTACATATACTAGTTCAATGTCTAAATAGTATATATGTAAATTTTTAACGCGCGTTACATGCAGGGTTGGTATTTCTCCGGAAAAATTGAATCGAAAGGAAAAGAAGTTTTTTCCGTTTTTTTTTCGGAAAAAAAGGAAAAAGTTGAAAATCATACACTAATGCTTCCGGAAGCGCATCTGGTTCGCCTCGCCTGCGAGTACTTGCATTATATCTCGTATGGTCCATCATTTCAGAGTCTCCACGACCCGCCACTGCTTCCTACCCTATAAATCAGCCTTCGCCATAACGGTAATGTAAGAAAAACCGGTTTCTGAACGGTTTCCGCGATGTTTTGTCGCTGTGTTTTGCGAGTGATTTACTGAGATTATAATAAGTTTTTACGCTTTTACCACCCTCTCAGAGAAAAACAGACAAAAATGGAAAAACAGTTTTTTCCGTTGGTTTTTTCCGATGCTCAACCCTGGTGACATGACAGTTTAATTTAGCCGAAATTGTGTCTAAAATAAAACACCTATTTTAACAAAACGCTTCGCTGTTAAAGTGAATAAACGCCAAAGCGAATCGCTAGTGTACCTGCCAAAACGCTAACGATGTTTGGTGTTTGTATAAACATATATTAACATTGTCTCTACGCTGGTTTCAAACGCGAAATGTGTTTTGTATTTTTGACACGATTTTTCATCTACTGCAAGTGTTACGCAAACTTTTTACGTGCATCGAGCGATGCCACACGACACGTTTGCCCACCACTCAGCTATAGGGGCTTGACGCTCGAGCCCGACGGGCTGTCACGTCTTGTGGTGATTTAGTACTATATATACGTGTTGCAATTGTTAAACACTGTGCGATATGTATTTAACGTATATACACTGCGCTGAGTTGCATATAGTCACGTCTATGTGAGAAGGGGTTAAAGTTCATTTTTCAGCAAAACTCTAAAACTAAAAAATAAAAAATACAGTTTCGCAATTTTGGCCCATGTAAAGATCTGTCAGAAGCGAAACGTTTTTCTGTGGAACTGCAAAAGAGTAAGCTTAAGCTTCAAACTAATAAGGCTCATTGCAATTTTACTGCACTACGAGTTTAGTTAAATATAATCTCGAAAACTACATACATCATTGCATAATAGTGCAATTATAATCTCAGTGCAGCGAAAATGAAGCTACGTATTACCGTCGTCATGGGTTCAATTTTTATCACAGCAAACTTTTCGTGAAGGACTTTCCATGGAACTGCATTAATTTCTTTAATAATAATAATAATAACAATAATAACAATAATAATAATAATAATTATAATAATTGCATATAGCACTATACGTGTTCAATTTCTCACCGCAATATGCGAGCAGCATTGAATTATAATTTTACAACCCCGATCTCACGCGTGACAAATGCAACTGTTGACATCAGCGATTTTAATCTGACTGTCGACTATGTTCATCCGGTCCAGTATATATTCGGCGCAATCTACGGCGTTCTTTTTTTGATTGGTGAATTTGGAAATGTAGCCGTCATTGTAATGATCGCGTTTGTATTATCCAATCGGAATTGTCGGAACCACGTATTTCTTTACATCCTATCATTAACCGTCGCCGACGCCCTATCGTTACTATTTCTACCGTTTACTGTAGTCAATATTGTCATGGATCGTTGGGTATTTGGCAGTGTCCTTTGCAAGCTGCACTACGCCTGTGAAGCAATGAACAAAATATTTTCACCGCTTTTGCTTACCGTTTTAAGCTTTGATCGCTATCTTGGCGTGTGTCATCCGATCGAGCTACAGTCTCTACGTTGCAGTAGATTTGCTATAACCGCTGCGTTTGCGTCATTTTTCATATCCATCACGTCAATGAGTCCGATACTATACTACGCTCATGCAAATCGCAGTGTATCAAACGCAACTGCAATTAGCAATAATAATACATCAACGATACATGACGATCCAGTGCATGCAACTGCAACAACTGTTACAATATGCGATATGGGTGCACCTGAAGTAGTTATGGTATATTTAGTAGTGTTTTTATTTATTGTCGGATTTTGTATACCTGCAATTAGTATAGCAATGTTCTACGGATCAATTATTATCCGCTTACAAACCCACGTTAATCTTGCGTTACGTAGCAGTTCACCAACTGGAAATCGCAGAGTTGCATTGATGTCACTGTTTATTGTATTGTTTTACTATTTATGCTTCACTCCGTACTGGGTATTTACTGTCATTTTACCGTTGTTCCATTCGATGATCCCTCAAACTGTCAACGATTTATATACATACTATACTATACATACGTTACCCTACTTAAACAGTTCTGTCAATCCTTTACTGTATGCAGTATTGAACCGTGAACTGCGGCGGTGTCATACGTATGCCCTGCAACATAACACACTGCTTGCATTTATTAATGAATCAACCAATCGAGTATTTGGAGGACCGGCCGGTAGACGAGATCCTGGCTCTAGTCGAGGTTACGGTAGCGCATTTGAAAGGGCAACGAAAAGTGATAATAGCGTCTATAATAGCCGCCGATTGAATCGAACAAGTACAACAGCGTTGTCGTTATTTGCTCGGAGTAGCACACTACACATCAGACGCTCGTTTCGACTAAATCGAGGAGGTTACGGTACTCCTAGCGAGACTGACCGAAAACCGAAACGCTCCGCGGTTCGATGGATTTCAAGGCGGTCCGGAGGAGGTGAGCAAAGTAGCGGAATACGTTTAAGCACCGACGATTCGCGACAGTCAGTACGAAGCAATCAACAACGCGTTGAGGTCGAGCATCGCACGTCAGCAGCATCCACGCTCACAACTGGGCTCGAACTCTCGAGTCATCGTCTAAGCTTCACAAGACGCTCGGGTGACGCAGCTGTCGTTGACCGTGCGTTAACCAACTCGACGAAGCGCGCGGTGGGTTCGACTGCGATCACTACTGCAACGAATACTACTACTAACCGTAAATCACAGCAACGCATTCATCGTTCGAGCAATCTCGACATCGAAGACAACCAATCAACGACAGACTTACTGATGGCGACAACATCGGTTACTGTGGACAACAATGAACAGCAACTGCTACTCGAGCAACAACCCACCGCAATTGGACGTTGCGGATCGGATCGCAATCGTAAGACAACTTTGATTGGAGGATTACAAGAACACGAGCTACTGGAGACAAAGCCAAGTGCTGGAGGAGAAGGCAAACGGTTATCAACAGCAACAACCGCTCAACTCCAGATGAAATCTCGACGCTATGCAGATAGCTTTGAACTAGTGTTCGAACACGGGTTGAGTGTAGCGAGTTGTGGACTGAATTCATCATTGAAATACAGCGACAGTATGAACACAGATCAGACAAGCTTAAGAACAGCAAAATCAATTGAAGATCGAGATAATGAGTCAGCAAAGTATGGCAGAACGTCAAGATTTTCATCAACCGCTGATTCTGAATCCGAAACAAAACAACTGTTACCTCCATCAATGTCCGAATCTGGACTGTCAATCCCGGCCCGAGGCGCTACGGTGGCTCCACTTTCGATTTCCGCAAATCACAACAAACTCAGTCTTCGACAGAGCGATAGTCACACGAACGTATAGTCTTTGAGCACCAAGTTCCTATTGCCGAGTTATGACGGCAAACACTTTGTATCCGAAATCATTGGGTTTGAATCAGAAAATATTCATGCGAGAAACGGTTCCGTATGAGAATTTGTGGAAATGCTTTTTTGCTCGTGTGAACTTAAAAATAAAAACTTTATATCGGTTTCACATCAAACGAATCACAGCGTTCGTAGCGAGTAAGCCACCTGCCCCATAAATCGTATAACGCGTGCTGAAAAATTTCTCAGTATACAACAGTTTCAATTATAAATTAGGCTGATTTATATATAGAATCATATAAACCAACACACGTTATATGTTACGCTATTATATCTGTCGTAGTAACTAAAAACGACTATAAGTTGATTAATGAGTCTACGGCGATTGCCTAAACGACAATTATTGATTAATGGTTCGACTGCAATATAATTGCTAAACTATATATAACAACAAGTTTTATAAAAACAACATATTCCACAAACCAAAAGTGTCGGTACATTTTGGTGAAAAATTTATTACCGGAGCCGGTATCCTATGATAATGCGCAACGCCCATACACGGTTTTGACTATATTTTAATTTGTCCCATGACAATTTTGACACAATTAAAAACAATTACATAAATTGTAAAAATTTGGACAGCAATGAAGATATGAGCAAAACATCAAAATATTCTATGCTGTCTTTTTTTCACTCGTTATTCCGAAAACTAAACGACATATATAAGCTACTGTATTGACCCGAATAAGAGGAGGGGTAATAAGAGGGGGTCCCCATTTTGGGTTCGAATCAATAGGAGTCCGTATCCCGAATAAGTGTCCGTAAGCGGATAGAGTTTCTAAACCCTAATTAGAGTCCATATATGTCAACTATCCCTAATTGTAGTGCATAAACGACTCTTGGGCCAAATAGTTTGAGTTCAAAAGTTTAAACTGTACTTAAATTTTGAAAGTACATTCCTAAGTATAACCTTGTATTATCGCTCAAGCTGCTGACACAAGACAAATAAACGTTTAATTTCAACAGATAATTGCAGTATCGGATATATCAGTAACGAATGGCGGCGGAGCGTGGGTTAAAAATAAATAACAGTCCGTAACCGAATAACAGGGGGTACCCTCTCGAGAGGCCAAATAAATATCAGTCCCCCCTCTTATTCAGGTCACTACAGTACTGAATGTTGGAAATAAACTACTCATCCGCCAGCTTATACATTTAAGACAAGGTGCTTAAGTAAAAATTTGAAAACAAATTAAAATTATATTCGGGGAGTGTCAAATGATGACCGGTGTGGCTTACCAGCAATATATGAAACTATTTATACCCACTACAGGATTTTGAAGCGGTCTCCGCAGCTATTAACACTGGCCCATGTTACGACCAGGCTGTCTCTCATTGTCCCGGAACAGCAATACACTGAGAGTGCAAACATATACACTCCTGTTATACATACGCACATCCAAATATCAGGGTGTTGTAACCGGATATCCGGTTCTGTCTCCGTTATAGAAATAACGGAAATTCTGTTATTTTTACGTTCAAAATTAATTATATTCACGTATATAATTCGCTATTTTTCATTTACAGATATGCAACATGTTTGAAATAAAATAAAAATCACGAAATCCATGCAATGTCTTAAAAATTTCGATGCATCCGCCATTTTTTCTTTAATATTTTTGAAAAACCGGTGAATACCTCAAGTAGGTTGGCAGATAAATAAAGCATTTTTGAAACAGTTATACTTCAATATATATCCGTTTTCCGTTATTTTTACTATCCGTTTACACCCTGGCAATAATCAACTGCTTAATGTTCGGGCTAGGAGGGCGATAGCCCCCTATCCTGTTTTGGATCCATTGGACTTGCAGAGGTCAGCACTCCCTCTGAGAATCCAATAAAGAAAATATTTTCCGTGGAAGATCTCTCCTTTTTGTGGCCCAGTTGTTCCTCTGTCTCAGCTGTCCAAACTGTCTCGATGTCCCAACACGGGCATCCGCAGAAAACTATGTTTGGAGGGCGAATAAGTTTGAGAGTCCTACAATAGCAATTCAATATTGTTTACTTTTAAACCGTGTCCGTTTCGAGCGGCACAGCCGAATTTGGGGGGTTGGGTACCGGCCTCCCAATGCCTCCCCCCTTGCGGACGTCCTTGCGTCCCAACTGTCTAACTCTCTTAACTGTCCCAACTGTCTGTCCCAGTGTCCCGTTGTCATAGCTGTCCTATTGTCCCGCTGCCCCAGCTGTCGCAACTGTGGAACCGTTTAACTGTCGAACAATGTCCCGCTCTCACAATTGTTCCGCTGTCCATGTGTCCAGCTGTCCCAACCACAGTGGGAAGTGGGTAAGGATTTTTAGGCGTCCCGTGCTGTACCCACACAAATAAAAAATTTTTGCCCGCGGGAATACTCGCGCAAAAAAGACCTACCCGAGACCCACTTTTTACTCGCGCCTGAAGCTAAATCAGTATTGATCGCAGGTGCTTTGCACTTTAATGAAGTTTTGCGTTATAGCTTCAATAAATTTTGGACATTTTACTAGAAACAAGTCATTTGACTGAAAGCCATACTTAGGGTAAGCGCTACTTAACTCGAAAAAGCACTCAGCCTGCAATGACAGGTGTAAAATACACCAGCCGGAGCCGCAGGTGAAAAAAAATCCATTCAGACGAAATCACGTTAAATTAGCTGCCTGTAAACAATACATAATCTAACGTGTTGTCAAACAGTTGTTTTGCCACTTTTTTGGAATTTTGGTAATTTCGACTTAAAAATTATCCCAGTTTAAAAACAAATTCATTGAATAACACCGTTTGAATAAAGTATGAATAATTTCAGTAAAGAAATTGCCAGAGCATGGCACAAAAACCTTTTTAACCAAGATTCTGACTGGGGAAAGTTTACGCTAGAAGTGTATAGTATTTAAGTGTATTCGCCTTTGCTAGGATTTATCAGAAAAAATAAGTCAAAGTCGCTGAAGAGTCAATGGTCCTCATGTTTTTCTTCCAACCTAATCCCGTTTGGGCATTAAATCAAAAAACGACAAAAGCAGCGGTCGAAGAATGGGTATACTCTCGATGCAGCAAGTAGCACAGTGTTATTGGGCAAAGCTACCGAAGCGAAGCCATTGGCCGGCTGCACGAATGTCATGATCAGTGCATACGTTCAGGGTTTTGTATTCGATTTATCGCGCAAAACACAACTTTTGACTAAAAATTTCTGATTAACAACCACAAGCAAGCCGTACTATATGAATTACGAATTTTCTATGTTTTGGACGCTATAAAACATTTGTATAAAACAGATGAATGAACAAAAAATTCCAGTTAATACTTAAGAATTTATTAATTACAACTTTTTAAATTAAAAGTCGTTGTGTCGCATCTTCAAAACACAATTGTTTGAAGAATATCGCAAGCGAAAACGGAGCACTGGCCGAGGACGGTGACAATAACTAAATGTCAAACCCAACTAAATATTAAAGCACAGGACAGCTATCCCAGCTGTCCCAATTATATTTGTTGTATGTACTCTTGGTACATAAGTGTTCGGGGAAAATTCCACTAACTGCTTCAGCTCTATTAAAACTTCTGCGCCATTTAGAGCAATTTAGTTAACATTTCTTCATTTGTTTACAATCGTTCGATAAGCTGTGATTAAATTATAGAATGCTACGCAAAGGACCACTCTATGATATTTTAGTTAACATTTCTTCATTTGTTTACAATCGTTCGATAAGCTGTGATTAAATTATAGAATGCTACGCAAAGGACCACTCTATGATATTAAACATTTAATTTTTACTAAACGGTATATAAACTTGCATGTGTCACACAGATCATTATTGGAATGCACAAAAATGTAATAGTTGGCCATGTAAACTTTGAATTGCTGGCCTCTCGCTTTCTGATTTCTGGCGCAGGTTGAACCTGGAGAACCTGAACAGTGAGGGAACGATTCCCAAAGGTTCAACCTGCGTCGTGATTTGCAATATTGAAAATCTGAAAATGTACAAAAGTATATTTGCAACCAGTCATGGAAACCAAATCACACAAATTTCTGAAGACGTAAAATAATAGAAGCAGACATCTGACTATCTGACTCATTTGTATTTGTGTGGTTATTCTAACAAAAATACTTAAAAAATTATTTAGACGCATGTCTTGAGCCATATTAACAGATATATAAAGTACACAATATCATAATCTACAATAAAACAAGGGATGTGTCGAATACAATCGATATCGGTAATAACCGGCTATTTTTCCGTGTATCCGCATAGGCACTGCAAAAAAGTGTCGACTTCTCGCCAATGGTTTTTTGTGCAACTGTGAATTGAAATGCTTTCAATTTCAATTGCTGGCATATCAGTGCGTCTGATAATGAAACGTGATGTCTTTTGTTATCGCATTTGAAAATATGGATTGAAATGAATCATTCTCGTAAAATTATAACCGTTCATGTTTGCTTTGGTTTTAGCCTCTGAGTTTATAACATAGGTTCATTAAGCGTCATGTATTAAAATAAGAATCGGCATGGGCTTAAAATTCTGGTATCGGTACATCTTTAAATGTAATCACCAAAAAGCTATACGTAAATTTGTAAAGAATGCATCAACAGCTTATTATTAGCTTAATTTACAGACAGACAAGACTTCATTCCATCACCCTGCGCAAAATTATGCAGTATACCCACATTACTGCAAATTAGGCAAAATCATAAATACCAAATCATGTTTAACTTCAACCAAACTTTTTCTATCGAAACAAATATTGTTTACCATCCTATGATATCAACTAATATCTTGCGCTCTTATACAAATCGTAAAGTTTTTTCTTTTAATTGTACTTGAACTTCGATACCATATTTATACTCTCAATGACCATTCTGGTAAATACAGCATTCATCTTCGACCACACCTACATTCTAAACACGCCAAAATTCGTTTCTGGTATTGGGGCGCTAAGTACAGCGCTTACGCTCAACCCAAGCACACGCCGTGTATCTGCTGGATCAATAACACCATCGTCCCATAAACGAGCTGATGAAAAATATGGATGCCCTTCGGCTTCAAATCGGGCTATTATTGGATCTTTCAATGCTGCTTCCTCTTCGGGTGTCCACGATTTTCCGGCCCGTTCCCGTTGATCTCTTTGAACCTGTGCAAGCACATTCGCCGCTTGTTCACCTCCCATCACCGAGATTCGTGCATTAGGCCACATATATAAAAACCGAGGCCCGTACGCACGCCCGCACATACCGTAATTACCAGCACCGTACGAGCCCCCAATAATTACAGTGAGTTTAGGCACAGCTGCACACGACACTGCGGTGACCATTTTCGCACCATGCTTCGCTATTCCACCCGCTTCCGCATCTTTACCGACCATAAACCCGGTGATGTTTTGTAGAAAAATCAACGGAATGCGCTGTTGACAGCATAACTCGATAAAATGCGTCGCTTTTTGAGCTGACTCTGAAAACAGGACACCATTGTTGCCAATCACACCAACTGGATGCCCATACAAGTGTCCAAACCCTGTTACTAGCGTTTCACCAAATTTCGCTTTAAATTCATCAAACTCGCTTCGATCAACAATGCGCGCGATAACTTCACGTACGTCGTACGGTCGTTTTAAATTATCACCAACAATGCCGTACAAATCGCTGATCGGAAAGGCAGGATCTAGACTTGCACCATTTTGCGGGAAAGCTTCAAAAATATGTTCGCTTTGCTTTTCACGCGCTAAACCTCCAATAGCTCTTCGCGCAAGCCACAGCGCATGCTCGTCATCTTGAGCATAGTAATCAGTTACTCCGCTTCGACCACAATGCAAATCAGCTCCACCCAAATCTTCGGCCGAAATTTCTTCACCAGTTGCTGCTTTAACTAAAGGGGGTCCGCCAAGAAACACCGTACCTTGGCGGCGTACAATAATAGCCTGATCAGCCATCGCAGGTACATATGCCCCGCCTGCTGTACAACTACCCAACACCACTGCAATCTGAGCAATCCCACGTGCTGACATCTGTGCTTGATTATAAAAAATACGTCCAAAATGCAGCCGATCCGGGAAAACTTCAGCTTGACGAGGCAAATTAGCCCCACCCGAGTCGACAAGATACACACACGGCAGTCGGTTTTCAATCGCAATTTCCTGTGCTCGAACGTGCTTTTTGACCGTTATCGGATAATAAGTGCCCGCTTTGACTGTTGCATCGTTTGCAACTATCATACATTCTCGTCCAGCCACTCGACCGATGCCTGTAATAATACCGCCTGCAGCTACTTCTTCACTGCCGTACATTTTGTACCCAGCCAACTGTGATAATTCCAAAAACGCAGATCCACGGTCGAGTAAGTGTTCAATCCTTGTACGCGCCATTAGTTTACCTTTTGACGTATGCCGCTCGATTGCTTTACTATCACCGCCTTGAACAATTGCCAACGTTTTGTTACGAAGATCATCGATTAATGCACTCATTCGATTGCGATTACTAATAAAATCATCAGTATTGCGATTTGGCTGAGACCCAATTGTCCTACCTCGTCCTAACGTATTGTAGGCGGCCGTCCTTGCAACGGCACGGTGATGGTTACTGCATACTTGGTAATAGAGAGGAATGCGTGTCCATTGGAAATACTTTCCTGCATGCGATGCCACTTTGCTAAAAATGAAAAATTGATTTTACAAGTGAAACACTTAAAAATTAATTCGATAAACGTTTAAATGAAAATATACATAACCACCCCGAGCAAAACCTAAGACTGGTTATTTTACAAAACTAAACTTATCATATGAATTAAATCTAAACTTCAATACAGGAATTTAAGTACATACTTTTGCATAACATTCAGCGCTGTAGACATCTTGTAAAAATGACTAGCATCGAAAATTTTGTTCACATTAAGTACTTTTATCTGAAACAAGAGCTTAAATCAAGGAACAGTGTAATAGGTACTTGATTTCGCAAACTTAGCAAACTGCGTATAAGGTTTTTAAACTCACAAATTATTGCAATTGTTGAACTTAAAATTGTGCAGTACTAGAGCAAATCATATGCGAAAATTTTGCTTCACCTTAAGTCTCAGCATCCACTGGTTAGAAAGTTAAAAGAGCGATCTTCAACTGGTGGTAGGTAACGACAAGTGGAAATACAGACCCAAACCTAGCTATTTAATTTATGGCAATTTTACGAATGCCACCTTAACCCTTTTTCACATAAATATTTTCTATTTCCCCTGAGACCTACTTTTATGCTGGGATTCGAACTCCAGTGACTGGAATGGGAGGCGCATACCATCACCACTCAGCTATACGGGCTCTCACGTCTTGTGGTGATTTAGTACTATGTGTACGTGTTGCAATTGTTAAACACTGTGCGGTATACATTATTTAACATATATACACTGCGCTGAGTTGCCTATGGGCAACTCAATGTGAGAAGGGGTTAAGTCAAGAATTTACTTCACTTTTGTAGTTTTGATTTAAGTTGAAAGGTTCCAACACACTTTCGAACTTTTTCAAGTAATCAATAGTTGGTGAAGTCAGTGTTAATAGGTTTGAGCTACTAGTGGTAACTTTAAAATATCGCACTTCCAGGAACTGCCAATTTATCAATATTTCGACCTGCGATGTTAAGTCTATTTTTTGACTAAAGCACAAAGTCGACTTTAAGTTGAGGTTGACATACATAAGTTTTGTCTTTGCAACCTAGCCAGTGTGTAAAATAGAAAAGTAGTGGTCAAAGTTGTATTAATGTATATACTGTAGAGCACCGAATTGGCATGGTTGAGGGGCATGTTAAATTTACGAGTACATAAAATGCGACTGTGCAGCTTACGAGCACCGAATTGGCATGGTTGTAGGGCATTTTAAATTTATGGGTACATAAAATGCGACTGTGCAGCTTACGTTTTTTATTTAGCATCTTGATGACTTGATTAGACTGTGAAGTCATTCACGAACGTTTTTTTGTACTATATTAAAGCGTTAGCTAGTGTTTGCATCTATAAATATAACGTTTGATTTAAACTTCTTAGCTAGAAACTGCATTGTGAGACAGTAAGCATGTGAGATACGCTTGTCCTTTTGTATGTATGCTTGCCGGCAGCATACAGTCGATATATAGTCGACGATAGAGCAGTTGGACGAGCGGCAGCGTGTTGCAGTTTTAGAGTGTTCGTTTAAGGATCCGCAGGTTGAGAGTTCGATTCCGCTCTGGAGAACTGTTTTTCCAGCTGCTTAGTAAAAAGGTCTGAAGTCCCGATTCATACTTAGGCTGACATGAGATCATTTTATTGTAGGAAGTTTTATTTATTGTATTAATGCCTCGAACGCGACAATCGTCAATTCAGGGTAAGAGAAATGGTATGTATATTCAAGAATATACGGTATGTAAGTGGGTATAAGTTGCGGTCGCTAAGTAATCGCAAAAGTTGATTGTGGCTGGATTCGAACCAGAGATTTTTGTTTAACCGGGTTAACGCTTTTGTCAACTGAGCTATCGCGGCACTGCTTCAAATCTCATGTTAGCTGTTAATGCAGTTCCCAGTGTACTACGACGCTGTGTACTGCCTAGCAATTATGAAATATGTATTACCTGGTCACTTTTTACAATCTCATGTTAACTGTTAATGCATTTACAAGTGTACTACGCTGTGTACTGCCTAGCTATTATGAAATAAGTGTTACCTGGTCACTTGTTACATGTGTGCTATTCATTTGGGGGTTCCATCGTACGGTTCCCGACATTGGGTAAACGGCGTACCTTTTTAGTTAACAGTATGACAGATTTTGTAGTGATTGCAGGTCAGCACCGGACGGAAACTAGATATACAACTTGTCGAAAACGATGGTTGTTGTCCAAAGGAATACCTGTACCTATTGTCGCAGTACAGGAAACTAAGAATAGTTGTTTAGTGCTAGCTTACCTCGCGGAACAGTATTTTCAAAAATTTTTTACGCTGTATTCGAAAGGTTATCTAGCGGTGAAGCCGTCAACGGCTCAGGTGGATGTCCTTATCAAGACTAAGGACGACAAGACAAGTAGTCAAGTGCCTTGAAAGCGGAGTAGCTTTTTATTTTTGTTAATAGCAAAGCTGAGGAACAGAACGAAAAGCCAACCTGGGAGTGCAACTGTCAGCTTTTTTGCCATTGCCAATTGTATAGATGTTAAACTTTCTGTTTAGTGTGCTAGAGGTATGTATGTACTTTGTTTAAGAGCCTATTGGTGACACAGGACTCGGTCGGTCAAATGACAGTAGTCGATCGCATCGCATGAGAACTAGACAAACTAAAAAAGTGCAAGCTAATTCCAAAGCTCATACATCTTACGATGGCGTAAGTCAAAATGAAATTCCATATCCCCCCGGAATAGGTTTGTTTTGTTGACATCGAAATGTTGTGGTAATTTCTGTGTTTTATTTTTTGTTTTTAGTGGTGCATCTGGAGATTGCAAATAGTTGATATGATTTGCTACTTGCATAGATAGTTTTGATATATACGTTTTTCACAGCGTTTAGCTTACATTTTTGCAGTAAAACAAGTATAACTGAACCATTATATTTTTCAATTGCAATAAACGGCAAGAAATTATCTAAAACTTGATGATGTTTTAGCAAACAGTGACTGCGGGTCGTAAAAAAATTAAAGCGACTGCTCAACCAGAAAGCTGCTCAATTCCTAAATTTAGTTCATTGATGGGAATGGAGGATGAAGCAAGTAGCGAGGGAAATGAAGAAACCGTCGACTTGTTGACGGTATTTCTACCATTTAGTACAGTTTTGGCCCATGTTAATCATAGGAACCTGCCCAGTGCCCACTACACCCAAAGTTCTATAATCAACATGGGCCGCATTTTTAATCAATAATTTTTGTATCGTAATCCGTGTATACAAATTACCAAAATGACAGAATATAAACTACAAGGTGCAACCGGAATAACAATTTACCAGAACCGGAACCGGAAAATGTAAAATACATGGCACCGCAAAATTTATTTTATTTATCTTTTTTGCAATATTATTGGTGAAATAACCCTAGTCGGAGATAGGTATTCACTTTATCTGCTGTATTTTAGATTTACCGGAACCAGAAGGTGAAAAAGTGCTGAACCGGAACCGTAATTTCGGTTGCACCCTGAAACTATATACCTTAATTATTATCCGAACGTTTTAAATTTGTTAGAGTTACAATGGTATAGTTTTCTTTGCATCATTTACGTACATTCAAGGAATACTTAAATTTTGAAGTTGGAAATCCGTATGCATACTGCTCTCATCCAGTATGGAACCTATTTAAAAGTACTAATTATAAGTAAAAAATGGCTTAAATGTTTACTCAATACCAGTTTTCTTGTTTTTGTAGTACGTAGTTTTCTGTTTTAGAATTCATCTGCCCTAGTTATTGAACAAACTCAACTCTCTGACAAGAAATTTTGTGCAGCCGATGAGAATGCTGTTCCAGAACTTTTCAGTTTCAAGGTAAAAGTTTCTGTTGGCGTTAAATTATGTCGTAAAAATACCTATTAAGCATATATGCTGCAGTGGTATGTTTGTTTCATTAGGTTGCGGAAGTCCGAATGCTACCTGCGTTATTTGCAACAAAAATTATTAACCGTAAGAAGTTACATCTGATTGGCTTTAGGTAGGCAATTTTCGTGTTTAACAACTTTTAATATACGTGTATAGGCAAAATGGCAAAACGTCGTGTGATACCACATAACCAAAAACTAACAAAGCAGCATTAGGTTTATATATGTGAAAGGCATTCAGTATTGCTTCATTAATGGAACTATTGTAACCTCCTGATGTCTAGTTTTTGCTGATTAGGTAATTATCCGACGAAACGTGCCGGATAACCGTTTATTTGTTTTATTCTGTTAGCCGGTGCTCATCGCAAACAATAATAAATTATCTTATCGTTTTCAGATATTAAAATATAGTGACGCAAGATGCCGGAGCCGTATGCCGCTCCGCTATTTGACAGAATATCTGATTGCATCTTTGTAAATAATTGTTTGGTTGCTTAGAATCGTGTACCTGAGCTGTTGGAACTTGACGTATTTGCGCGACATGCTGCAGTTTCAAAAGCAGTGCAACAAAGCACAGTTGGTATTGCGTGTATAGTCACACGTTGCAAATATCGTTTGCCCAAAGACGGTACTGTTGCCGAATATTTGGATCATATTATTGAGCAGCATGGAACAAGCGAAGAGGTAGTTTTGAATTTCTAGCTTTACAATTAATTGGTAAGAGTAGCGTTATGCTTTTTGACTATTTGAATGTCTTCCTGTACCTTCTAACGCAGTGTGGTGTTCACAAATGGCCGTACGGCATCGCAAAGGAATATATAAACAAACATGTTTTGACTTGCGGCGCCGGCCACGACGACAAGTATAGCGCCACTTTAACTCGGGGAAATTCAAATGTAAGTGCAAGGAGAGTGCATCTTGTGGAAACGTTGATTAGTTATGAGTTATGCGCTTATGCTGGTTGTGATTTGTAAATCGTTGATAGACTGTCTAGATTTCGGTTGACAGATTTAATGTCATTTCAAATATTCAAAGTGTTAGTACCTATTAATGTTTAGTACGTCACCGGTCGAGTACAATTATGCAAAAATTTGCTCGCTGTGCCTTTGTTTGAACAATGATGTTTGTTGCAAGCAGTTGATTTAAAAACTACCGACTTGTAATTTTTGAACGAGCTCGCGTATTGTGTCATATAATTTTGTTTAAAGGAACGTTCCCTATTGTTTTAGGCGCAAAGGAGTCAGAAATCTAGAACACGATCTTCAGCTAAAAAGTAAATGACAGTAGAGATGCCGCGGGGCCGGGGACAACTCTTGTTTTACCGGAGCCAAATTTTTAATCTTATTAAACCTTTTATTCACTCGATCCGTTTTGAACAGCTGTACATTTATCTGGGTTTTGGTTATGCAAAAACTTTGTGAAACATGTAGCTTTATTTGTTTTTACTCACAGTACATCTCTTGCAAGTCTTGATTCGACTAATCGTTTTATATTTTAACAATAATATGTTTGTATAGCATTAAACGGCTATTTTAACAGAACAAAATACATTCTTACAGAATAATTTACATACCTCGGTGGCGGGGCTAAAATCTCAGCCTCACCCTTGTCAAAATTCAGGCCTCGGGGAAATAAATTGACAGTGAACATGGATGGGCGGTCTCGTCAAGTCTCGGGATTTGGCTGGTTTCGGTCTCGGTATTCTTTTTTCAGTTTCGGTGGCTTGCAAATGCATAGACGAGAAAAGCGATAAGCAAGGACAAAACTGTTTCTTAGATCGCAGCCTTGGCCCGGAAGTACTTGCGCATTTCGCTTACCAACACAGACAGCGAACGATTGGGGAGCACCGCTACCTGGTTACACAGCGATTTGAGAAACAGAATAACCACTCCGATTTCCCAAAATTCTATTTTTGAAAGGAAACACGAAACATTTTGATTTTATTGTGACAAAGCACAAACAATTGTATTATCGCGTTTAAAACATTTAAGGCATCGTGTAAAAATTATGGGTAATCCGCATTTAAAACGTCTACGCTAGATTAAAACATTCTTCATTCTATTCGGTTTGCCCGAGATAAAAATAACATTATAACTTCGAATTAGGGTTGCACAAAGAGTGTTTTGGTACAGTGGGATTTGTTACGAGCTCGTTTGAAACGTATGAGGACAGTAGCCAAGTGAATAATTAAATAAACAAGTAAAGTTTGGCAGCGATTTACCAGTTTTTTTGTATGAAACGGCAATTCAGAGCAGATAAAAATATTCAAAATTTTTGTCAAAAAATCTTATGTTTATTTTCGGTTACGGTTAAAAATTGAACGAGACCGAGTCCAAATGTCTCAGTCTCAGTAGGTTCGGTCTCTTTATCGATCTCACTTTTTTGCCCGATATCGCCCTTCCCTAATCAGAATAGGCGCAAACAGGTTGAAAATTATGATGTGGTTCAGTAGCCAGCAGCATGTCCGATAATCATGACTTTAGATTAAGGTTGAGGTAACACAAAATTGAATATTTCGGAATGCGGATGCAGAGCGCATCGAAAATTGTTTATGACAAATGAATATATTGCAAACGAATTGTGGTCCAAATGGGGTGGTTAAGTAATTACTAACAGCAAAAAGTATTAATTAAGGGCATTAAATACTTTGCGGAACATACTATCGTCTGACGTTTATGATGACCTCTTGGATGATCCAATTGTCCGGCCAAAATCTACGACGCAGCGCAGCGTTAAGTATAGAACTATGCCAACAGCTGGCATGAAGGTTGGTTGTAATATCGGAAATTTTTTGTTTAGAGGTTATGTGCAGGGTGCAACCGGAATTACAATTTACCGGAACCGGAATTTGAAAATTTTACCGGAACCGGAAAGTGAAAAATGCATTTCACCAAAAATTTCATTTTTATCGTATTTTTTGCTCTATTATTTGTGAAACAACCTTAGTCGAACATAGGTATTTATTTTATTTGTTGTATTTTAGATTTTCGTCGTCGACTGAAGTGAAATCCACCATCAATGGCTTATATTCGGAGTACAAGTGGCTTTCAAAAGAGATTCTTAAAAATTAGCAGTTAAGAAAACGGCCAAATTATAACACCGGAATTTTTAAATCCGGTAAAAATTTACCGGAACCGGAAGGTGAAAAAATGCCGGAACCGGAATTCCGCTTGCACCCTGGTTATGTGTTTTTCTGATAAGTGGATTTATGCTGATAGGCCTATGTAAACAACTGGGGTCAACCTACTAAGCATAAAAATAAACCTAAGCCTAAGCTGAAACAAGTCTAATCCTAAGCATAAGGTTCCCAATCTTTAAGCCCCCAGTTCCCGTGTCTCCCAGTGGACAGGCCCCTATCTTTGACATAAGCCGTTGGATCTGTCCTCTCCCATGTTCAGAATTCATCCAAAGAGCACGACGAGTGTGGTATTTTGGGCACCCGGTATACTAAGTAGCACATTTCATGTTTGCTTTAAAATATTTTGACAACTTTTCGTTTTTGGGACAAAATTTTTAAATTTATTGTGAGTTCCGTGAGTTTCTGCCTTTAATTTAGTGATATATTATTATTGACATCTACCTGGGTTTTCAAATGTCTGTCGTGACTATCGCTTGTTCTAAATTTCGATGGTTACACTCGAAATTTACCAGATCTATCAGCAACTGGTTAGGTGCTGCACACGATTTTGAATCTATTATGTATATCTTACTGAAATTATTTGCCAGAGTTGTAAAACCAATGGTATAAATTATATGTTCCATATTTACCCGAACATTTGCAAACAGTTTATATTTTATGGTATTCGGTACATGTGTTAGGTTAAATCTGAAGTGCAATCGCAGGACTCGGATTACGAAGAAGAAACATGTGGCCAGAGCGAAGATTCTGTAGATGTTGAGTCCAGTTCCAGCAGTGAAGTTATTGATGTTTCAACTATTAAAAGTGAATTAAACGACAATGGTGACTCTGAAAACTACGATTCTAGCGATGATCTACCGCCTCTGATTAAGCAAAGTCGTAAATTCTCCGGTTAGTGCTCATATTGTGAAATACCGATAGCGCTTATCACTAGTTGGCGATAGGTTTTCAAACATTTCAACTTCCGCAATTGCGGATGTCTGAATTGGTGCACAGAAATACAGAAAATTAAGGCCAAAAATGTGCTCAATTCCGAATGTTACCATTCACTGGTTTGGAAAGGTACAAGACCTATCAAATTTAAAAATCACACAATTATTTTAGGTTTGCAAACTTGCAAACACATTCGATATTTTGGTTTTGCAGTGGCGAATAGTTTGTTGGAGTATTATTTTGGTTTGATCCGTGCTAAAATACCAAAATAAAAAGTAGGTAAAATCGTTTGTTATTTTATTGTTGGACAGGTGCCGGCGATATTGATCGAAGCGAAATTGTGAACGCGTACAGATGCCTGTAAGTTGTATTTGCAGATTATTATCAGATCTTATATGTTATTTTTTAATAATTAGCAATCTTTTTGCTTATTTCAAGATCCGATATGACACTGTAAGGAAATGTATTTCACCTACCTAATTTTACGTGGTACTAAATGTGGCAACGCGAGTTGTGTTTATTACTTTATCACAGCTTGCTTTGTTTTTAGACAGAACAAAGAGTCTGTATATGTTAAATCGCACTCTGATCTGTTAAATTATGTGCTGTCAAAACAAGACGATCCGGTAACAGTTGCGTCTGCTACCGAAATTTCTGATAGAGAAACCGATGTTTTTAAGTAATTCTTATCAGTATGTAGTTTGCCTGAAACATTTTGGTGTTCTGCCATTCGCCTTACCATTTTTTGTTGGGGGGGAAACTTGTTTTCATGTGTAAAGCCCCACCCTTCACCAGGAAGTACCCAGACATTGCGGCACACATCGTGCTAATATTGTAGTTTGATGAGAATTCTGTTTTGATTCTTTCAGTAGATAACGTGAACTTTAAAATTTTTAAACTCGTAGGAACTTTAAAATAGTTAGTCAAACAGACGTTTTAGCACTAGCAAACACTGGTTGTTTAGCATGAAGCATTGCAAAGTACAAGGCGCAGTAAGATTAACGTTCAAAATTTCAAAGCCAAAGGTATAGCGGGCGTTTTTGCTTTATTATAATATTTGGGTGGCTACCTTGCATATTTGTAAGTGCACAATGAACTGGTTTGTGATGCCTTTAGAGAGAAGTATGGATTCATGACAGAATCGCCGCATGTTCTTGGACAGTCATCTTTGCGTATTTTTGAATGTTCACCTCATAATTGTAAGCCAACTTATGCTGTGTAAAATTGTTTCAAACACGTGAAAATTTATCGTATGCTGCTCTGAATAGTGAATTTACAAGTAGATTTTTGTTGATTGGGAATATAATATAGTTTTAATGGTAAAATTTACTGTAATTTCAATTTTTAAGTTAAAATTGAATGCGTATTAGTGTGCAGACGGAATCCGACTCCACGACTCCAGTTAGAATTCTAATTCAAATCCAGTTACGATCCCTATTGTAGGTAGAATCGGAATCCGAACAGAAATTTTTAATTCCCGAAAACGTTTTTAAACTCATATCTTCGCTTTGAACATAGTTGTGGTAATGATCTCTATGCCAAACATATGACTAGATTAGCACTATTCAATATCACCTGGTGCGATAAATTATGCTTTAACCCCGTTGAGAAATTGCGATTAGTTTCGGAGGGAAAACTGTAAGGACTAAACACCGCTAGCGAAAAAATACCCATGTTGTTTTCGCTAGATTATCAATTTTCAGGCGTCCAGCGGCTTTGTAACCGGTGCAAAGCTAATTTATCACGTTATTTACACAAAATTTTACATGCGCTTCATTCTGGGGCATTTACACCAATGAATTATTTACGGTCTTTGCAGTTGGATTTGACGCTAAAATTACGTTTAGTTTGTCATTCCCAAGCTTTTTCACAGTTGTTCACGAAAGTTAGTGGAGGATCTAATGGATTCATCTACAGAAACCTGAAATTTTTCATGTAGGTCACATCAAGGTTTCTGCTGATGTTAATGGAAACAAAAAGTTTGCATTATAACATAGCCAATTTTTTTCAAGGAAAGTTTTTGAAAATTTGTTAGCGAAACTAAAACAAACTAAACGAAAATTGTTGGGATTCTTGCTGACACAAAATAATTCCAGTTTACGAAAAAGGTAGATTTGCTAGAATAGTAAAATGTGATTAGTGTTGTAGGTCGGAAAGTAATCAGTTTTATCGTTTAAAAGTTGTCGGGTTGGCATTTCAATGTTATTCTGAAATCCGCGTCTTGCAAAATGCAAGGATCGGATTCGGCAAATTAACGATGGATTCTGGTTTGGACAAATTGTGGATTCAATGCAATCCTAGTGTGAAGTTGCAATTTCGTTTGACACTACATTCTGTTACTGCGCAACTTTGGTTGCAGTGTTAACCAAGCATTGGTTTGAACACGTGTGACAATAAATACGTACAAAAATTAACATGGAGCTTTAAATTTTTTTGAATGCTTACTGGAAATTATAGACACCCCACGGTGCCTGGCCACGGACGGATGCCACTGGCATGACAAACAAACCCATCACGCTCGGTTCTCGTTTTAAAAATACGAAAATCATTATTATTGTACACGGCATTTTTTATTTTCCCACGGTTTGCTGTACACGCTACACAATGCACCAGGGTAACTCTTCTGATAATAATTCGCAACTAAACGGGCGTGGCGTAGCCAGAATTTTACAATCATTTTTGGGATACGTTCTATAAAATTTGCTCGATTGGAGTTTCTTTTGTTACTCACTGAGAGGGCAAAATTCGCTGATAGTTTACCATAAAACCCCTTGTGACAGCGTCAAGTTGATCATGATTAAGCCCTATTCACACGTGCAAGTTTTTGCTGCGAGAACTTGCATCTGCAACTTGCACTTGCAAGTTTTGTCCAAAATTCCATTCGAAAAACTTGCAGATGCAAATAATTCGTTAAAAATCATAGAAATTTAGTTCACATATGTGAATGACCGTACAAGTTCATTGGTTTTTTTGCAGCCACTTTCTTATTGGCTGATGAAAAAAATGCAAGTTCTGCGTGCAATTTGTAGCTCAAGTTCTCGCAGAAAAAACTTGCACGTGTGAATAGAGCTTTAATGTTTTAGTATGATTCCTCCTTGTTTTAGATTTTGTTTTCTTTTTTTAATGTTTTAGCGAAGCCAATGTCTTCAATATATACCGGCGGTGTTATTGTATCGTGCCGAATGATAAAGTTGTCCGCTGGTCAAATAATAATTTTAGTATCAGTCGTTCGTTCACCAAATATAGACGCTTCAGCAACAACAGGGTGTATTGAACTTTTTTCGAATACAAAGTTTAATTCGCCGAAAAGTTCAGTTGCGTTTAAACTTTGTCAAATTTGGAACGTTGATTACGGCAGTGTCTGGGCAACCGATATGCCATCAACATTAGCGAAGCTTGAAAATCAACAATATGAACATGGCTCGCTTGTGGTCGCGGCGTGTCATAGCGGAAAATTACCGATATACAGGTTAGTATTTTTGCTTTTTTCGTGGGGTTAGTGATGCAACTTGCGTTGAAAATAGTCTCGAAGAGTTAAATTTTACACCGTAAACTGGTATTAGCGAAAGGTACACGGACCAGATTTTGAGATGAACGCTTAACCCAATTAGGTTGTGCCAACGGTAGGGCCACTTAACGAGCGCATACCTATGGTAACCTGGATTTTTATGTATTTAAATTGATGTGTCAAAGTCGTAATGTGCTCGACCAACACTATACTTTGTCAATTTATTTCGAAAACTAAGATAGTCTGTTGGGTGAAGTCACTCGCAGGGCTAGGACAATTCTGGAACTATAGGCTTTTGGTTATTTTTCAGGATTTCAAAGTCACTTAACTCGATGCCAAAGACTATTGTTACACCTCGACCGGATGCTTTATTATTAAGTCAGAAGCCGCTTGGTTGTGCCAACACAGTAGCCTGGACCCCATTTTTCGAGCCTAATTTGATTGCAGCAGGATATAGCTCAGGTAAGTCATCTACAAAGACGCAACTCCGCAATCGGTTAATTCATAAAAAATTTAAAATAAATCAAATTAATTTACTTTTGCCTTGCAAAGTGCAGCTCAGATAGCACTTATCCGGGTTTACGCTGGAAGACATGAAAAATGAATAGTTTTGTATAAAATCAACATTTTTGTCTAGTTTTACTGCTGTAACAAAGTGAGAATTTTTAGGAGTTGGATTGCAAATATTCCTTAACGAAACAAAAGTCACACCTTTTAAATCGTGAAGTGCTATAAAACCCATTGAGGCTTTATTTGCTACGGTTTAATCGGACTGGCTATAACACACTTAATGGTGTTGCATTTATATTTGCTTTGTTTCTTTTTAGGAGCGCTTGTTGTATGGGATATTTCTTCGTTTCTGGCTCCTTGTTGTAGTGAACCAGCAAGTTCTGACTGCTTTGTTGAGATATTTCCGTGGTACTGCAGTTTTTTAGTCGACTACGCATTGGTGAATCTTTCGTGGTTAGCTCAATATAAGGGTGAGTATCTTCCACACCCATATTCTCAAATGCACTGAGATGTCCGCTGTTGGTCTCGGCAACTCTTGGTATTTGGTTGGTCCGTATGTCGTTTTTCTGTGTCTCGGAAGGTTTCAAACCGAGACCAAAAAAAACTTGGTTTTCGTTTTTTGCTCACGTTCACATTAAACGAATATCAATTGCGTTTAGAATTTGCAGCAAGTTTGCAAACAAGCCGCAAGACAAGGCTTCTTATCAAACTTAACATCGAGCAACCAAAATATTGGATAAGGTTATCAGACCATATGAATATGTTTTTCTAAGCGAACTTTTGATTTGACATATTTATTTGGAAGATAACTGAATTAGTAGAATGTTTCATAATTTGCTCGAGGATAAGTTTCTAGTATAGATGGGCACCGGATATGAAAAATATCCGCATAGTATTCCAAATAAAATATGTATCGGATCTTGACATTTTTGTGAGTAGTTTTGGTTTTTTCGGTGTAGATTGTTTGTAAACTTTAGAGCTGTTTCACTTTGGTCGAGATTTTCATCATTTAGTTGAAATTATTGTATTACAGTTGCCGCAGCAAGCAGTCGCGGTGATGTTGTTATACTTGACGTTCAACTCAACCAAACTGTTACGTCAGTCACAACTCAAATGATGTGTGTCTATTCTTGCAAATTTTCACCTCCACCGTTTGGATTTTATTTTCATTCGGACGAATATTTGTATGTCTACCAGCAATGCAGATTAGGGAAAGAATAACAATGGCGCTATACTCTTTTGAAAATTTATTGTCGTGCGGAGCTATGCGTCACCGTATGTCACCCGGCCGCCCTCGTACATAAGTCAACGGCCATTTCGTGCAATATTTTACGTGAGCAGTTAACGCTCTATAACGAATGGTCACGAACGCAGCCGCACGACAAGCATAGCGCCACCCTTGTTCTGTGTAAACTGGCTTCTCCACAGCTTGAAAATTTCCGCCGGGGGGCGTTTCCTGGGGGGCAGCTAATTTTGCTGTGGGGCAGTTTTCCTGGGGAAGGGGCCAGATGATCTGGGGGGGTCCTGAAGGGCAGGCTTAAAATTTTGCAAACCGACTTTTTGGACCATTTTTTCCTTGTTGACCGTGCTTCCAACTCAACTGAAGATTACTCATCGCTCAACATGACAAAAATTTCTCGCAAACGCTAATAACAATAATTTTAACTAATATTACTGACAACTTAACATGAAGTTGAAAGAAGCACAACTATATAAAATATAGATAATCTATAATTGAAACTGTGATTAATATATATTTTATATATTAGTCACAGCTTCAGTTTATCATAAGGCTCAGGCGGGTCGAACTTGCTGCTGCCAGGTACTTTCGAATGCTGTATGCCTTGAAACGGTCTTTAAATTATTGTGCTTTTTTCAGGTCATTATTGGATTGTATTAGTTACTACGGGTATTTGTAACGCTATTAAAAAATTATGAGTACTCAGCGTAATATAAAATCATATTTTGCCGAATGTCCGCCTCAAAAGAAGTCCAGATCTTTACGTTTTAACATTGAAAATTTTTAGCCTAGCAAAGTCCTGGGGGGCCCCAGCAAAAAAATTTGTTGGGTTGCATTTTGCTGGGGGGCGCCCGAAAATTCGCCGGGGGGGCCTTTCCGGGAGGCGGCAAAATTTTCGCCGGGGGGAAAATGAAAATTTCGAAAGTGCTGGGGTCCCCCCCGCTGTGAAAAAGCCCGGTAAAAATAATGAATTTCGGTTTTTGCAGAATATTACCGTGTGGTAAAATGGGTTGTTTCTAAGTACAGTTCCCAGTTTGATATCTGGCATCTCTCTGCGCCTGAAATAGCGTGAATATTGATCAGATGGGCTGTGGTTTGTTTTCAAGCCTTAGCCAAACCCATATTTTTTTACGCCGAAACGTGATCTTAAGCCTTAGTTTTCCAAAATCTGAACCTTTGGAAAATGCAGCGGGGAAAATGTACAAAAGCCGGTCAGTTGCTGTATTGGTGTTCTGGTGTGAAAAGTGGGCATCAATTTGTGGGTATTTGAAGATTTGCGGCAAAACATTTTGGAGTTGAAAAATTTTCAGTTTAATCTTACGCAACATAGTTTATGGGTACAATTCACAGGTAATAATTTAGGCATTTGGCTCTATTGTAAATTGCATCGCCAGTTACCGAAATATATATTTTTTCAAACTGACGAACTCCTGCAAATGAGGATTTCAAAATTGGCATAGAAGTACTCGGCATTCACTGTTCCCGATAGAATGAGTGGAGCTGAAACCGGGGCACCCCGACTGGCAACCGGTTGGAAAATCTTGAGTATTGGGTGTGATTTTTACCGGTTACTGTTTCAAGATAAAATCTGTTTAATTATGCCTGATCGCTTTTAAAGAACATGACGTGTAAACAAACTTTATACGGTTATTAATTACATTAGAACTGGAAAATTATACAACAAAGTGTATTTGGCATTCAAAAAAGTAATATTTTAAGGCTAAACTTATTATCAACCGGTGATAGATTCGGCCCACATTAGAGAATACGGATCATTATTTCAGGCGGAATGCTGCTTTTCCGTCGTCAACTTTATCGCTTTCCAGCTCTATCGATAATTTGAACATGGATAACAGGACGTCCGCGTGCGTAGGATTTCACTATGCTCCGGTTTGGGTATGTGTCAAGGGATAAAGTTTGCGTTTTGCGATCGGAAGGTTTCGGTGCCAGCCGTGTGTGTCACTGTTTTGAAACTAGAGTTAAACTTGTTAATCACACTTGCGCACCAGGGTGCAATCGGAGTTTTGATTCTGATTTTGAATTGTGACTCAAATCCAGTTGCGAGTGCAATTGCAATCCAACGCAGTCGTAATAATACAAAGTCACAATGATTCCTCAAACGTTTTCATTAACCTTTGTACATTTTCATTGTATATGTGTAAGCATTAAAGATATTGTGTTCGTGTATTGTGGTAATATTTGAAATTTTGTAATAGTTTATTTTTTGTTTCAGTGTTGTTCATTTGATACGGAAGACACTAGTCTATATTCAGCGGACAATCAAGGGGTTGTGCAACGCAATGTTCGAGAATGGTCACGCGGTTCCAATAAGTTTAAAGCATTGCCGCCGAAGGTGAGCTACTTTATTATTAAGCTCAAATAGGGGCCACGTAAACTGTACGGTCCTTAACACAGCGTACGTTGAGCGAACGAATGTTGAATTTTTACGACTTTATGTTGATACAGTTGCTTGAAAATTATTTGAATACAACTAACGACAGCGTTGAGTTGCTGAAAATGTTTAGTTGAACATTCATTGTTACGCCATTTTTACGAAGACTGTTAAGCAGTAATTATTGCGAGCTGAATTTTTAAATTTTTTCCGCACACCTTAGCAAAGTGGTGTGAGGATTTTATTTCGGAACTGTTTATTATCTCAGAAATGAAGTTTGTTTTGCTGTACGAGGATCTAGAAGGTTATTTGTAATGCTGGCATAAATGATTTCCGTTGATTGTGTAAAAATTTCGCAAGGTTATCGGATTATAATGTCAACTTAGGGTGGCGCTATATTATGTAGTTGTCGTGCGACGCTGTCCGTCACCTAATTCGAGTGCAATATCGCGAGGTGACGTGCGGTGACAGACGGCACCGGACGCCATCAAAATATAGCGCCACTCGTATCGTTCTGCTTGTATACGCTCCTGCACCTTAATAATAGTCTGTTTACATAATATGGTAAATGTGGAACAAATTCATGCAAAATTGTAGGTTATCTTTGATACTTCCGTATATCATTGCTGCTCAACAAAAACACTACAACAATGTTACGACTGCAAGTTGTGTCGTATTGAAGTGAACGCGTACAAGTCGAAACTGGCATTGGCGAAAAACAAACGCGACTGGATTGATTTGATTGACGAAATGATACCCATTAGAGCGTTATTTGCGGTATATTGTGTATTATTTCCAGATTGCAACAGGATATCGGCTCTGGCGAAAAAAATCGGCATCCAGCTTTGGTGTTCAACATTGTGCCGGATATTTATAATTGGAAAAAAGTTTATCGTATTGTTTAACCTTTTATGCTTTAAACTATTATTTATAACTAAAGTCGGAGTATAATTTCGTACAGTGACTGTTGTTCAGAATGGCGGAAATGTGTAAGTATGCTAAGAAACTCAATTATTATGAAATTTATTGTAGAAATAAAGCTAGCTACACTAAAATTAGCATGATTTAATTTTAATTTTTATTGGAATATACACTTAAATCACCTGTTGTCCTTGCATCGTTTTCGCGTTCGGTTATACACTATTTTTGTTGCTGTTGGGTTGAGTTACAGCAACTCAAAATGTAAAACCGGTCCCAGGCCGCTTAATTTTGCCCAATCAATATTCCGGACCACAAATTGTTAAAAAATACTCGGATGTATGCAGCGCTGCTTGTGGGCAACTCGTATAGCTTACAGCAAATCTCCTACGTTTTCTCTGCCACTGCCTAAAATTTACAAGAGATCGTTGAATTCGTCGCAAAACATGAAAAGTCCTCACTCACCCTGTGTCAACTGTCGCTTCAAACGGTCTTTTCAATTTCATCCTTACATGCCATGTCATGTAAGTTAGCATCACGTTCCAGTGGATTCGTTACTTATTGCGGCTACCTAAGCGAATTATATCGTTGGAAACAATAATCTTAATTGTTCTCAGCAATTTAAGTTTCAAAAAATGACACTTAAGATGTATATTATGTACTTATTGCAGTTGTGTGTGCCAAAAAATTCTAATTGATGAAGAACTATTTTGTAATATTAAACTGCAAAATATTGCTGGTTTGACGAAATATTCTTGTTTTAGGTTCACCATGTCATGTTGAATAAATTGAAACGACAACGGTTACTTTGTGTTGGAGGACAATCCGGATTTCTGCATATCATACGAGATGATGGCGATTAGAGCAACGAATTTTTGCATTCAAAACGCCGCCTTCCCGGTTTGTTGTTGATTTCGGTGTTCTCGAACATGGGTATAGCTTAGATTCCGGAAAAGGGGGGTTATGTTCTATAAAGATATCAAAAGGTGCGGTTCTTGTGTTCTCAACTGGAAACCGTCTGTCCGAAAACTTATCAGTACATATATCCCTAAGCGGGTGCGACACGTGAACTGAAACCGTCCTTTCTCTTCTTGCCACGCACCAGTTTTCGCAGTTGGCTCACAGACTCGAGTCAAGAAATCGAAAATTGCAATATTAATTACCAAGTTGACAATTATTGCTACTGTTGACATTTGAGAATAAAAGCCAATGTATGAAGTGGAAAGTTTACCGCATCGTTTGAGTATGGTCGAAAGAGCCTGAGTGTTGAACTACAATATTAATATGATTATGTGCTAAAATGGAATATTGGCAAAATTTAACAAGATAAACAGTGTTCGTTCGTGCTTGATTAAAAACAAATCGTTTCGACAACGGTGTGAAAAATTCGGAACAGAAGAAAAGTTTAATATATAGTTTTTTAAAATTGATTGATATGCGTATTTTTATATATTCGTTTCATAATTTTCATAGTTAAATTCTGATCATCTCCAACTCATGCGATATAGCGGCGTATTCACATATTTTGTAGTACTAAACTTACGGTGTATATAACCATTGAAGCGAACAATGTATATGTCTGCGTAGCTCAGTGGTTGGAGCAGCGGTCCGATAATCCGTACGTGGTGGGCTCGAGCTCCACAGCATCCGCGGCAAAAATTTTGCGAAGGGCTGTATAATACGATACTGCTTAACTTAGAAATTAACTACTCGAAATACATTGTTTCGATTGTTATCTCCGTCTTCTGTGGTGAAGTAAAAATATAAACTACACCAGGTAGATGAATGTTTAATAGAGTTAATCAGCTTGTAAGGCGGCTTTATTATTTGTTAGGCACAAACTTGGTTAAAACAACAAACCTTGTAAATTGCTATTTGTGGCTCATGTAAAGATTTGGGGTGGAACATTTTTCTGGGAGACTGTAATACAGTAAAGCTTAAGACTTAGGCTTAGGGATGGCCTTTCGTTGTTTACATTGGCCCTATTTGTTAAAGCACCAGATAATAATGGATTTCAGCTGGTAAATAATTCATTAAAAATCATGGCTAGGAAACCATACAAGTTTGCTGAATTTATTGCAGCCGCTTTCTCATTGGCTGATGAAAAAATGCAAGTTACGCGTGCAATTTGCAGCTGCAAGTTATCACAGGAAAAACTTGCGCGTGTGAGTAGGGTTTTATGGATAGGGTTTTTGAGTAAGTAACTTATCTTTACGCATGGGTTTGCGTTCTCAACATACAATGCCAACGTTGCTTTTAGGGCCGTAACAGTAGATTAAGCGTATTCCTAAGACTAATCCTAAGCCTAAGCGTTGCAAAAATGTGTTCCTAAGCATAAGCCTAAGTAAAAATAGAATCTAGAATCTAAACCTACTCTTTTATAGACCCACCGCAATCCTGGACGCCCCTTAAAGTAACATGCGCCCAGTACATAACAGTTTTATAATATTTTATGATTATTTCATGTAATGCTAAATAAATGGGGGACTGATATTTATTTGGCATTATATGGACTGTTACTGATTTTTAACCCGCCCTTGGACCTAGCACCCATCTCTTATATTATTCTCTCTTTTGGGATTGACTGATGTTCCGCAGCATTTTTGCTTGTTGCCATGTCTGTTAAACTTTCGAACTAGGGATGTGCCCATACCAAAATTTTTGCCGATACCGATGCCGATTCTTATTTTGAAATTTCGACCATCATATTTTATCAATATTTTCTTTTCTCCACACTTTTGTATTCATGGACAAGGATTGCGCCAGGATATGAGTTTCTTACATGCAAGAACATTGTAAAATTTCAAGACACTTACTTAAATTTACAGGACTATTAAATTGTCTGGAATATCAAACATTGATATTCTTAAATGGCTTAGAAATTTGTGTCTGAAATGAACTAAACATAAATGTCTTATATTCAAGAAATTGCTAAAATGTTCATTTTTATGACAAAAATTTCTTCCTTTGAAGAAGTTGTTTTTATATTCAAAAATTTATTGTCTGATTTTAATGTATGTAAAGAAGTTGGGCCCATGTAAAGATCAGGGGCGGAGAGTTTTTCTGTTGGACTAGAATTGCAATTGCTTCGTTATTACCGGATGGATTTGTACTACGAAAGAAAAATGTTTTAAAAATAACTTTGCCATTACACTTCGATCACGAGGTTACCCCCAAAATTTTCTCCAATTAACCTTATGAAAATTTAATAATAAATTTTATATTGGATATCATTTCATTTGGTTGCTACTACTTTTATACTACGGTTACTTTATAGAATGTCCGCTTACGAAGACATCGTAGAATTTATTACGTGGGTCATACGGAGTTTGAACCAGTTAAAGAGGCGGTGGCACAGAGTCTCTGTAAAATTAACCCAAATGAGGAAAATAAACAAACAATTTACACACAAAAAAGCCGAACGTGGTCGACTGAATATAATTTGCTTATTCCGAATTTCACCCAAAATAAATTTAGCGCTGAGAATCACATACTTTTCGATCAGTTAATTAATTTCCTGAATTCTAAAGTTATTGTTGCGTTTGCCACGGCGACATCGAGTAATTTTGTACTTCGCAATGTTTTTAGACTTAAAAATTATAAGCTGAATCGCCGAAAGAATGGTCGTAGAAGTGTTTTTTCAGCACACATCATGAACCTTGTATGTGTAGTGACCCGAATAAGAGGTGGGGACTGATATTTATTTGGCCTTTCCAGAGGGTACCCCCTTGTTATTCGGTTACGGACTGTTATTTATTTTTAATACGAGGTTATACTTAATAGGAATGTACTTTGAAAATTTTAGTACGCTTTAAAGTTTCGAACTCAAATTATTTGGTCCTGGAGTCATTTATGCGCTACAATTAGGGTTATTTGACATTTATGGACTCTAATTAGGGTTTAAAGGCCCTTTCCGCTTACGGACTCTTATTAGGGACACGGACTCCAATTGATTCGGACTCAAAATGGGGACACCTCTTATTACCCCTCCCCCTCTTATTCGAGTCAATACAGTACATCAGAAAATGAATTATCTGTTTAAAGGCGGGATTCTTTCTTAACGCCAAAGTTACGGTTACGGGAATGAAGGCGATACTGTCGACCGGAGAGGGTAAGGCATATGAGGTTGGTAGCCTTCCGGGACAACTCGTGGAGGCTACTGGTCCCTTTAACGCCCTGTGCAAAACTGCTGGAATTTTTTCTCATTATTACGGAAGGATTTCATTATTTACTTTGCAATTAAACTTTTTTCCAATGCGTTAAATTACTTTTATAATAATTTATAAACAATTAATATGGTTGCTTTTCACTAAAATTTTTTTATGGCATTTATTATTTATTTATTATTTTATTTTTATGTGTTGGCAACGGCACAGGGCACATTCGGCAGGGCCGTGTGTCGGTCACTATTATTTTATTTATTTTTTCCACATTTCAATTTGGCCAACCGCCTCCATTCTTCAATTTTATTTACTGAAAATTTGAATGGTATTTGTCTAATCAGTCAAACCGTATCTAAAATCAAAAATTAGTTCAAACTTTAATAGTTTTCTACATTTTTTATTTTTTGCAAAAATATTTTGCTTCTAATCATTGCAAAAATAGTTTGCTTCTAATCATTGCAAAGCATCAATGTTTAAACTACCCCCCCGTGATTTCCACCAAATATTTACATCGCCACTTAATCAGATCCATTCAATTACAAGCTTGCTTAACTAATTAGGCCTCATTTAACTATTTTAATCATTTTTAATATTTTTCATATATCCTAAAATTATTCTCAAAATTGTGTCTTTATAAATTTATTTTGATTATAGAACTTTGTAAATTTAATTTTCTTTCCTTCTTGAATTCCACAAAAATATTGTTTATATTGTACTATCCTTTTACTTACACGGAGTGGCCGTTCATGATACTGCGGCGTTGCAAAAAACACACATTACGGTTCATTAGCAGATATTCAGATATATCAACGCCTTTTATTACGGCAAGAAATGTAGGGATGCCTGTGGGTACGCGCTCTTGAGGTTATGATATTCTGCAAAATTTGCCCGGTTATCGCGGAGCGATTCCGCGTTGGGTCACAGCTGCTGGCAGTTATTACATTTGAGACGCGGCGCGGACGTCTACCCCGTGGACGCTAGCAAGTGGCACGGGGTCAGGCGCTCCTCTAGCGATTATTTCAGCAGCTGGAAATCTCAGATTCCGAGCGTGAGCAGCCTGCGCAGTGCATCTGAACAGACACCCACCTCATGTAAACCTCTTGCTACCCTAACTTAATTGTTCTTCCATAATTTTTCTTCCCCCTGCGGTTCCTTGTTTATTTTGGTTTACTAGTTGCAATGTTGTTGCTCTTGTTGTTGTCGTTGTTTTTGTTTTTGTTGTTGTTGTTTTCACTCCGAATTCGAAAATTTTCGACCATAACTATCTGGCCGGTTTTCAGAAATTTATGGTAATTTTACAAAATTTTAGGAAGCTTATGCAAATAAGCTTCTAATTATGCAAATTTGGTTTAGCCATCCGGCAGGGTATAAATGCCGCTGCCGATTCTACACTTTAGGCATTCAGTTTGTTTTCGTGTTCAGGTTGCCAGTATGGCACATAAAGTTTGCGGATGCCTTCTAAGCGTAATTTTCATGTCTTTTTTACAGTTTTCACTCGCCGATGTGGCCGGCTTCGAGCACAGAAGTCGGCTACGCTAAATTTTGAATTTGTCAAGATGTTCTCTCGCGTACCGGTGGCCGGAGGTGTCAGCGGTACCAGGGAATCAGGCGAAAAAGTTTTAACATGTTTAATCTGCATTATTTTTAAATAATAAAACATAGGTGTCGAGTTTATATGGGTAAACCCACATATTTTTTGGGAGCTCCTAAATTGTTTGCTGCAGCTTTAACGTTGAGATTGTTTTTTACCCTAATTAACCAGCTTTGTTCGTTCTTGACTCGCCAATCCTCGCTGGACGGAGCTGTTTTTGTTGACTCTTACTCGGACTGGCTCGATTCGCGACCGAGCAAGTCCGAGTTAGAATATGTTGTTATTGTCCGGACTGGGAAAGGGTGTTTTTCTTTTTCTTTTTCCGGTTGATTTTTGGATCCAGGGAGTTTCGAATGTTCTGTGTAAGTAAAATTTCTACAGCCTTAAAAATAGGCGGCGCGGGTCCCGTTTTTCTTTTTCCTTTTTGACCAGATCTTTTTTACCGAGAATTTATTTTTCCCCGCGCTCCGAATTTTGCCTGCCCACCGGATGGCGAGGGAGTCTCGCCACGGTGGTCAGAAGTTTTACCAGGGGCAGGAATGCGTAAGGATATGAGTCTCCTAGTCCCGAATTTTGTTTTATTGCAGTCCAGCCATGTATTTGGCTGGCCGGTTTTTAGTAGGTTAAAAATTTACTGATTTCTTAAGCCAGAAATGGGTCCGGTGATGACGGATAAGGATTGGGAATGCAAGTGCACTCCAGACCTGGGCGCGGAAATCCTATCCCGAACACGACTAAGCCAGCGTAGCTAAGCCGATTATACAAGTTTTGCCATCGCACAATCATAAGATTGGGATCGCCAAGAATAGGGGGCTTATGCTTAGGTGCAGGGTCCCAACCTTATAAGAACGAGTAATTATTCACAATTTTCTCCGTAAACATTAACTTATACATATTAAATTATGTTTAGCTGACTTAACTTTAAAAAATATTTCGTTTCATGCTTTCGGGTTTTCAAATATATAAATTACTTTTTCTTATTTTTCTTAGACTTGCTATACCTTTTATACCTAGCAGGTTTGCCTGCTATTTTACATCTGAATAGGTTCTTCCTATTCTTTAGTAGACTCAATGGCAGATCCATGGGGGCGGCCACCCCGGACGTGCCCCCCCAACAGCATCTCAACAAAAATTATATAGAGTGTCAATTGCTGTTCTACGCTGTTCCGAAATTAGCAGGCAGTTCTAACTCATTCAAAAACAGAAACAGATGTTGCTGAAGCTGAATGGATTTTCCTTTTTCAAAATTAAGTTGGCTTCAGAATCCGAGCCTTTAAATTTGTGCCTGTGTGAAAACAAATCTGAGCTTATGTTGTCACCCTGTTGGTTAGATATAAATTGCGTTGATGCGTTATTTTTCTTTGTGATTAATCTCAATTGAACGAACGTAAAGAAGTCAATTTTATGGCAATAGATTGTGGTTTGTGTGTGGGTCAAAAATAAGTTTATTACCTATGAAATTTTGGGCCGCCCATTGTGAGATCCAGGATCCGCCACTGATGTAGACTCTGTCTACCTTTTCAGATCCAACAGGTTTTACCTGCATTTATATGCCAATCCCTGTCATCCACCTAATAATTTATATCGGCGATACTCTCTTACAATATGGATTATCTTTTGAGAGGTTGATTTGCTTCGTGTAGGCTTCGGTCTATGTTTTACGCGGCTGTTATTCTTTTAGCATTGCAACATTAGAATTAAGGCAGGTTAGGTAACTAAACACTAAAATTACATTAATTTTGCTATGAGGTTATTATCACTTTAATCCATTTACTGTTTTGAATATAGATCAACTTTCGAATTTAGAAACAACGTCGATCACACACGTATCATATCATTAAATTGATTTGTTGCAATCTACGAATACAGCGGAATACATTCTAATCTGTATAATATTCGAGGCCTTTTTAGTTGGTGCAAAACCACCGGGAGCTGGCCCCCTTTGGGTGGCATACCGATAACATTTATCAAGTTAATTTGAATAAAATTGCGAACAGCCTGTAATTCTGAATTTATAATTTTCATTGAAAATCAACTTACACCTTTTAGCACACCCAAATCATGTAGGAATTATAGGTTTTTGCACCAATATTAAATTTAGCAAAATTTTTTGACATTATCCAATAAATGAAATATCACTTGGATTATCCCTTTTTGGTTTTACAGCCATTTTATACCGCCATATACATAATTACATCGTAATTAATGCTAATTACTGATGGTCTGTCTATATGCTGTGTTGGGAGAAAGCCGAAAAAAATGGAAGATCGTTTATTCTCATGTGTGATTTCACGATTCAGCTGTAAAATTAGAAAATTTGTTTGAGCTTAATTCCCAATTTTGAAGGCGGCTTCCCTGACAAATCGGTTTCTAAGAATAATATGTCGGTAAAATCAGCAAACATGCATATTTGTATTATGTTTCAAACATATTGTCTAATATTTCATTTTCAGAAATATTTGCCTGAATCGTTCATGTGACAGTATCTTAAATTTCAGACAAGTGAAATACTTCAGAGACATTTCTGAAATTTTTCAGAAATAATAGTCTGGAATTCACGACATGTAAGTCTGGACACTTAAGCCATAATTCTCTTAAATTTCAGACAATATTTTTTAAATATCAGACTGTTTTATGTGTAGCCCTAAAACTTACGTCTGTGTGGCCCAGCTGAGGTATGGATGGCTGGCTAACAACCGGTTAGAATTTGCCCTCAGATCTGAGGGCGGAGATATTGTTCCGAATAGAGCAAACTGATTACGCAATTTGCATCGGACTATACCATAAATTTGGTATCGATAAGGATAGATAACATAGGCTTTAGCTGCCAGGTTTCAACCTTATGGAAACCAACGAAATGAGATATAAATCCGAAAAGGTTTCTCTACGTTCAGGGAAGTATTTGGTACACCGTTTTATATAAGCGGAGCGAAGAACGCAATCGTTGCTTCTCATATTTCGCATAATGAATTTGATCACCTGTTATTTATTGAAATATATCGTAGCTTTTCGGTTGGTGGAAACCTGGAAACCCGGACACCATGGTTCCCCTGGTCCCCCTATAATCTGACGCTGGGACTATTAGATGTTTTCTAGTAGCTCTGCGAACACCGCGCTGTATTTTTGTTTTGCTGGGATGTTGCATCCGCGCGCTGCACGTATCGTAACATTTGACTGACATAATTATGCCTATGGATATTAAATTTTATAGTTGACAGCTGTATAGGTATATGTCGTAGTGGGAATTGCTACGCAGGATATTTTGCTAGGCTCAAAATACATTGCTGTATATATGTATTTGTTTGTGTACTTATATATACTAGCGGTCTCGCCAACACCACGAGTATACCAAGTGAGTACTATTATCACGTTACGCATAAATTACTTATATATGAGTTTTGTCGTTGGTAATAAACACGACTCACCTCTTAGCCCACTTTTATTTCGTGCGTCGTATTTGTGCGTCGCCAAATACCCATCGTGGCAATTTACGCTACAGCATATCAGGGTGTAAACGGATAGTAAACATAACGGAAACGGAAATAAAATGAATAGTAGTAGATGGAAACTGAGGGTTTTGCCCCCTTCTCACGAGGGGTTTTGAGGGGTTTTATGAAAAACAAGGGTTTTGTCCCCCCCCCGGTGGGGCTGATGAGGTAAATAGTTTCGAGCTAATCATTTACGAGTAAATAATCACAGGGCTTGATAAAAATTGATGGTTTACCCCCCCCCCCCGCGTTGTCAGGTAATTAATTACAAGGTAATTAATCACATGGGTTTTGTAAAAATGCTGGTTTTACCCTCTTTCCACAGAACGAGAGGTTTTGAGGGGTTTTATAAAAAATGAGGCCTTAACCCCCGTTTTCGCGTGTGGTTGTCGGGTTAATTAATAACGAGGTAATTAATCACATGGGGTTTTATGAAAAATGCTGGTTTTGCCCCCACCGGTGGCGTCGGTTTTGGGGGATGATGAAAAATGAGGTTTTTACCCCTCTTCCTCACGAGGGGATGTGAGATGTTTTATGAAAACAGGGGTTTTGCTCCCCCTTTTTCCTGAGGAATAATTAACTATCTGCGTTTCGCAGATAAGAAAATTAAATCATTTCACCTCTATTTAATTGCAAGACATCTATATATACTGTTACAAATCTGTTTCTAAATATATCGCGTACCAAAAAATCATCAGTCAAGCTTGTCTTTAAATACAGATCTCCATAAAACTATCTTTAATCACTCTGTTCCCTTTCACTGGGTAAATAATCATAATCACTGGATAAATTAAAGCTGGCATTTCTGAATTTGTTGCGCTGTTGATGGAAACTATTGAAAAATGATGTATTTGGTCGGTTGATGTGTCGTAGAGAAAAATACGTGCACGGCTAATTGTGCAACGTGGATTTTTATTAAAATGTTCAAGCACTTGATTATATTCAATCTGGCAGGCTACATGGACAAGCGTTCGACAATCATAGTGTGGCTTTATGTATGACGCATTTACAGGAAATTGGCTAATTGGGCACAATGTTTCTTGATTGTTTAAAGATATGTAAAAAGAAACTTTGATCAAGTTACACTATCCAAATGGTCTTGAAACTCAACTGTTCGTCTAAGATGTTCATAGTTTATAACTGTATTAGTTCGAGATATCTGTAGGTTGTTTGCAATCAGGCACATAAGACACAGGATAGGCTGTAATAATTTTTTTTGCGATAACAAATTACACAAACAATGTTCAGGGCATCATGTGAATTGTCTATTACGATGGTTTTATTAAACTTACGAAAAAACTGGAGTCTTTCGTTGCTGTAAAGTTCGCTGATGTTCAAAACATTGGACTTATTCTAATAACAAAAAATTTATAACAGTATTGTAATCAGAGTTAGCACCGTGGCGCTTAAACACATGGGAGTACAAACATAAATTAAAGAAACAAACGCAGAAAATTAAATGAAATATTTCCAAGCTAATTCGCGCAATTAAAATCATTTGTGATTAATCGGCTGGGCATATTATTCCTGATATTAATTTTATTGAGCGTTATCTTTGGAATAGAGCCCAGCATTCCAGCAAGAACAAAGGTCTTTCAAATAATAAAATGAACATTTATGATAAAATTTGGTTATTCCCGGATTGCGTAAATCTTGTGATTGCATGTGCCCCACTTTTTAGTATACAAATTCATTCATCATATGTATACATGCTTATATGTTTTCGTTTCGTTAATGCGGCAAATAATTCAAGTGCCAGACAAGTTTTAGCAAAGTTTTACATGTCACGCAATTTTCTCAAACATTGCAAAAGTTCTAAAAGTGTATCTAATTATGTTTTTAAACATTTGTAAGGTAATTAATTACAAGTGTCAAAGGTGGTCTTCCATAAAGTTTTAACTAACTTTTGGTGAATTTCAATCTTTTTTCTAACTTTTTAAAAGTTATAAACATATGACAAATTGCGGTTTAAACACTGGAAATACAATTGTAAGTGTCCAATGTGGTCTTCAAAGAAGGTTTAACCAACCTTTGTGTCGTTTTCAATAAAGTTTTAACGAACTTTTAGTGAGATTAAAACTTTTTTCAAAGTCTTATAATGTTGTAAAAGTATGTCAGATTACGGTTGTAAACACAATGAATGTAATTGCAAGTGTCAAAAGTGGTATTCCATAAAGTTTTAAACAACTTTTGGTTAGTTTCAAACTTTTGCCAAAATTTTAAAAGTTGCAAAAATATGTCAGATTATGGTTTTAAACAGACGGAATGTAATCTTAAGTGTCAAAGGTGGTAAGCCATAAAAGTGTAACTTTTGATGAGTTTTAAGCTTTTTTCAAACTTTTTGAAAGTTGTAGAAGTGTGTCAAATTAGGTTTTAAACACTCGCATTGTAATGCAAGTGTCAAAGGTGAAAGTTTTAACCAACATTTGGTAAGTTTTAACTTTTTCAAACTTTTTAAAAGTTAAAAAGTATGTCAGATTGTGGTTTAAACACTGGGAGTATAATTGTAAGTGTCAAAGGTGGTCTTCTAAAAAGTTTGAACCAATTTTTGACAGGTTCTAAATTTTTTAAAAGTTTTTAAAAGTTCTAAAAGTATGTCCGATTAATGTTTAAACACTCGGAGTGTAATTGTAAATGTCAAAGGTGGTCTTCCATAAAGTTTTAACCAACTTTTGGTGAGCTTCAAACTTTTCAAACTTTTTAAAATTGTAAAAGTTTGTCAGACTATATTTGCATATGAAACTTTTACTTATATATGCTGACTTAAATTGGAGCAAAACCTTTCATTTCATATAAGCTTTATTTCGAGACAAAGATTTTACAAAAGAATCAAAAATGGCTAATGCAAGCCCGTACTTGTTTGGTTATCTGTTGGTCAAAGATGGTCTTCTAAAAAGTTTGAACCAACTTTTGGCAGGTTCCATATTTTTTTACAGTTTTTAAAGTTATAAAATTATGTCGGATTAATGTTTTAAACACTCGGAGTGTAATTGTGAATGTCAAATGTGGTCTTCCATAAAGTTTTAGCCAATCTTTGGTGAGCTTCAAACTTTTCAAACTTTTTAAAGTTGTAAAAGTATGTCAAACTATATATACACATGAAACCTGTTTTACTTATATATACCAACTTAAATTTAAGCAAAACCTTTCATTTCATGTAAGCTTTAAATTAAGTCATACTATATATTTACATAATTTTGATGTACCAACTTTGTTTTGCATTTATATATAGAGACATACCTAAAGATAAGTAGAAAATATAGACTTTTTGTTGTGGCCGACCATATTATTATATACATTTCGAGACAAACATTTTACAAAAGAATCAAAAATGGTATTGCAAGCTCGTACTTCTTTGGTTATCTATTGTCTATTTGATTTCATGGTAACGTCTCGTAATATTTTGCTGACAATAGTCTACTAATTTATTGTGTAGATTAGTGAAGTGTACCTCTTGAGTACAAATTAGGTTTTAAACTCGGAAAGATACCTAAACCTAAATATGGTAACGAAGATTTCAGTGCGATATAGTTTCTATGACTATTCTTTTGTGTATTTAATATACCTATCTTCAAAGTATTTTGCTATGAGTGCGATTTGTTTTAGTGCATCAAGCAATACATATTGCGTCAATTAAGGATTTAGGCTAATTTATGGTTACGATATTCACGTTATGCTTGGTGGTGCACATGCTTTATACGCTAAACAATATTTCAATTTGTAGATCGTACCAATGTTTCTTTTGCTGAAAATTTTAGCGATGCAAATCATATTCGACTTAAAAAATTTTGCAATTATCCAAATTTTGAAGTATCTATATAGTTTGGTGTGCCTGCTCTAAAAAACTATAGATGGGTACCGGATATCCGGATATGAAAAATATCTAGATATGTATCTGAAAACAAACGTGTATCAGGATATTCGGATATTCGCCGGATATCCGAAAAGCTATTGTGTAAATAAGTTTTTTTGGAATAATTCGCATTGTTTTACCATTAAAGTAGCTGGAGTTGACGAAAAGAAATTCTGTATTCAACCTGAGTTAAAATATTGAACAACATTCCTGTATAATTAATTCTATGATAATTTAAAATTTTGATTTCTTAAAACATGCCAAAATTAAAAAACTTCAGTTTAGCTTGATATTTATCGGAATAATGACTTCGTATTTTTAAATTATCTCAAATTTAACCCAGTGAAAAATTTGCATCCAATACGCACCGTCAAATACGAACTTTACCATCTTTCCAAAAAACAATGTCTACATTTACATATGCCAAGTGGACCACTCTTGATTTATTTCCGATGACACAGATCCCATGAGCTCATAACTTTTGAATTCAAAACCCCACGCTAAGGAATTTTTATCATACACCAAAACTGTTCAAAAGTACTTTATCAGTGATTCTAGCTATTTGAATAATACACAGCTTTTCGTGGGGTTGTGGGGCGACAAACCCTATCCTGCTTAGTTTTCTTTCTAAACGCGGAAGGTTCAAGGAAGCCGCAATCCTCCTGAGAGAGTAAATGCACAAAATTGATAAAAAAGTTTGTTGCAGAAAAAGTTTCCTCCTACATCTGTGTCGAGGTGCGCTAAACCGGTCATCAAACGCAAAAAATGGCGCAAATCACCTCAGCGCGTCGCTTTTACACAATAATATACATGAAAAAATATAATTTCTTTAACTGTTGAAAATAAGCACATTTTCGGTTCCGCAGTAGTCCATAATGCGTCATCCACTTTATTTTGTGCCCGCCGTGTGGAAATTACACACGCCTTTTTCCAAGTACGGTTTTGCAAAATGCTAGCAACGGGAAATTGAGAAAATTAAAATATGTCGAGTGGTAAATTGAGACATTTTCTAAACCGTATATGGAATTGGCTTAATCTACAGTTAGCGTCCTATTAGGAGTAAACATTGGCGCTACTCTTATGATGCAAAATAGAAATAATTTTAAAAATATCATTTTGGTCTTCGCAATTGCGGTGGGCGCAGGGAGTTAGCCCCTTTGAGAATAATAAAAGCACCAAAAAGTGGCATCTGGCACTAAGCTCAACAGAATTTGAACCGATAAAATTCTGTGGAACAAGTTTTCATACCAAACCAAGGTAAAACCAAAAACTCTTACCGAACCGAATCAAGGATAACTGGGGAGAAAAGGGAAATCGAGCTGAAAACCGATCTGAACCAAGCAAAAACTGGTGAAAAGTTTACCAAACCAAACCAAGGTAAAACTCGAAAAAAAGTTTTTGCTGAACTGAGCTAAAAAGGGTGAAGAAATTTTTACCAAACTGAAGCCAGGAAACGCTTGGAAACAGTTTCATTACATCAAACAAGCGAAAAAATGGTAAAACAGTTATCTTTCTGAAACCAAGAACGCAATCGAAGTTTTGACGAACCAAACCAAGCGTAACCCGATAGGGTCCAATTTCGAATCGAAACTAAACCAAAACAAGGCACTCAGGAGTTCATTACATGTGAACGGAGTCAGATATGACTCCGCCAGAGTCAAATTCGATTCATTGAATCGCTCAGTGAGTCCAATTTGACTCTGGCGGAGTCAAATTTGACTCAGTTTGTGTAGTCAGCAAAAGATCCGAGAGAGTCAATTTGACTCACCATTTTTTACAGTGTACTCGCGGACGAAACGTATTTTCAAATTAGGTTCGCTCGCCCTTCATTCATACATTGGCCCATGTTCTTTTTTAAAATTGATTATGACATTCAACCGCACGCCGGTTTTAAACTCGACCCTACCAGATTGTTCGGTAACGCTTTTATGCTGTGCTAACACATCCAAGAAGACCCAAATTTATAGACTGTGCTCTACAGACCCTATCACCAATGTCAATAAAACTCGTGTCTGAAATTTAAAAATTTTTTTTTCGTGTTTTGAACAAACATTTGTCTTGATGGTGAAATATGCCGTTTTAGATGCAAAAAACTAAAAAAGCGTTTGGTTACACTAGCGATTCATTTCAGAGTTTCTCCGCATACAAAAATGCGTCTTGAAAGATGCTGTTTGAACGCGAAAACGGTTTGGTTTCTTTTTGATATGATTCCTAGTTTTCAACTACACTCATACTACCCCATACAGTGTAAGGTTTATTGAAAAGACAGTTGTTTCCGACCCAATTTATTATTCTACACTATAAGGTAGGTTACCCTGGATCGAAAGTCCTTGCCACCCATCCTTGGCGGGTACTCCTTATGGTTTGATCGAGGTGGGCTACTGTGTCTAGTTATGCTACTCCGCCCGATCACGTCCGGGGTGGGTTTCCCATCTCGGGCTCGTAATGTATACACCTTCTCAACGCAAATTTTCATCGCTACCGGATCGTTGAATAAAATGTCGCACATAATTCCGTTTGGTAAAAGTTCCTCGCCGGCTGCAAGCCGGCGAACGCCGTTGCAACACAGATTATCCCGAAAAAGATTTGGGGCTAGGAGACTCTTATCCTCGCGCATTCCTGCCCCCAGGTAAAATTTCTGACCACCGTGGCAAAATTGCATTGACCATCCAGTGGGCAGGAAAAATTCGGAGTGCGGGGAAAAATAAATTCTTGGTAAAAAGGAGTTGGTCAAAAAGGAAAAAGAAAAATGGGAACCCGCACCGCCTATTTCTAAGGCTGTAGAAATTTTTACTATACGCAATAATCATTCAATACTCAGCGCTCAAAAATCACCCGGGAAAAAGAAAAAGGAAAAAGGAAAAAGAAAAATATCCACCTCCGGTCCGGACAC